>CM060954.1:53578819-53701319 GCA_030765055.1 Mantis religiosa
ATTACTAAAATACAGGTTAGTGTAGTGCTCTATACATTTATCTTCAGATATTATATTTAATGTTGCTATAGCCTTTTCGTTTTTATTTAAATGCTTAATTAGTTTATATCCCATTGTTTGTCTTCCATGTACGTCATGCTCTACCTCACTTATAAATATCTAAACTATTTAATTCCTACCCTATTTATTTAGAAGAGTTTTAAGAAAAATGCGATAAAATTTCTGTTTCCATATCTTGGAATAAAAAATTCTAACCTTCTTCCCTGCAGTGAACATTTACTAACGTGCTCCTATATATAGAAATGCATATATATTCTAGGGGCGTTCAAAAATGCTTGGCACTACATTTTTTTTGTTTGTTTCAGGAACTACTTATTGAACAAACTCCTCATTAGTAGAATCATAAGCATAACTGGAAATTGCCCCGCTTAGAATTTTGCAGATAGCTGCTTTTAATATATTATTCTTAGGTATTTTTGAAGAGAAAGTTTTACTTGATTCACTGATGGTTAATGTTGAAACTTATTTCAGTTTAAATCGTATCAACAGTCATTTGTGGTTCAGGTCTCGTGATCGAAGCCATGTGGAACAGAGGGACTCTGATACAGGCAAAATATCATTGGTATATCGTGAAGGCGTCTATACAGACACCAAATAACACACAGATGAAGTTCAAACATTGCCAGACATTTAACCGGAGATGATTGTTTCGCTGCAGCAACTTAAGTTGCTCGGCCCCCTCCCCCTCTCTGCCCCGGGGGCAGCGCTTGTAAACAGGAGAAACTGTCATAATGCTGTAAAACTTGTACGCCCCCTAGAGCTGTGTGGATATGAAATTCGAGAGACAGAGAGATGGCAAATTTTCATAAAGGAGGAGTTTTTCTGCCCCCACAGCGGGTTTCTCAGCCCCAGAGGGTCGTTCGCTCCACATCAACACAAATGTTCAAAGTTCTGCAGCCTTCTCTCGCGCGTGCAGCTTCCTTTACATTCTGACCATGCCCCTATCAGCTATTTGTAGCTCAGCACTCACTCTTCAATATCACATTTACTGCTAGAATCTACCACAGCATTGTTCTAAATTCTGCTCAAAAGCTTTGGTTATTTAAATACCTAATACGTGCGAATTAGAACAATTTCATCCTGTGCACTTTTGGAACATAAGGCTAATAAGAACAACAGGAAGTGACCAGATGCTCTGCTCATCTTGAAGCCAGGGAAAATGAAATAGGCGAAATAATCAGGAATAAGAAGCTCAATTATAGTAAATAGCTGGTTTAAAGAGAAGAAGAAGTTGAAAGAATTTGATGTTCAAACATTGCAAGTATTTATGACATAAGAAATTAAAATTAATTGAGGCACTGAGAACCAAGTTTTGAGAAAAATAGAGGCTTGTTAAAAAATCCATTACAAGTATTACTAGCGAAGAGATATAAAGAGTTAATTATGTTGGCAACACAAGATAAAAGCTGACCAGCTTCGAGCAAATAGATACATTATGCTTTAGGCACTTATGTAACTGAATATCAGGAAATACAGGCCAGAGAGCTTTTTGCGAATGTTTCAATACATCAAAGAGGGCCTAGAGCACAGCTATGACTGGTTGTCCACAAGATTGGCAAATGCTGGGGGCATGCATATATGCTAAACTCCCAAAATCGACGATTTTGTGTTTTAGGCTCTTAGGATATCTAGGCGCCTCGACTATATTTAGAAAGCTATTTCCAAGGATTGGCTAAGTGCTATAAAGTGTTTTTTATACTAAAACGTCAACCTGAATGATTACTTTAAATATAACTATACAGATCTGTGTTGGTCGCTGGTCACTGGTTGTTTTTGGGCTAATAATTATATAAATACAGTGAAATATTTGTAGATAATATAAGTGTAAGTCAAATGTGTACAGATTTATTTATTTATCTATTTATTTATCTATCTATTTATTTATCCATTTCTTTGTTTCTTTATTTACTTGTTTGTTTATCCATCCATCCACTTACCTACCCACCGACCAACTCACTCACTCACGCACTCACTCACTCACTCACTCACTCACTCACTCACTCACTCACTCACTCACTCACTCACTCACTCACTCACTCACTCAGTCACTCACTCACTCAGTCACTCACTCACTCAGTCACTCACTCACTCACTCACTCACTCACTCAATCACTCACTCAATCACTCACTCAATCACTCACTCACCAATTTATTTATTGTTCATTCATTTATTCATTCATTGAAATTATGACATTGCCTTACGCAAGGATATATCAACAACTTCTTTTGCCTTGCAGTATGTTTTTTTTTTTTAATTTACGTCCGCTCCAACGTTAAGTCATATCGGACGGTGAATGAATTGGGTGAAATGATGCTCAAATGAGTCCAAGGTCCATGGAGCTAAGAGTTACCCGACATTCGTCTTGAAGGATAAGAGAAAACCCCGGAAAAACCTTTTCCAGGTAACTCGCCCTGACCGAGATTCGAACTCGGGACCTCTTGAACGTGAGGCAGACATGCTGCCATCTACGCTACCGAGGTGGGCTGCCTTGCAGTATGACAATAAATCTATGTTGCATTAACATCATTTTCTATAATGCTGTATGGAGTGCCTATTCCTCAATCTAATTCGTGTTAGTGAGATAAACATTTGCAGAAATTATCACAATTACTGCTAATTCTTTGTAGATACAAGGGAAATATGAGATCATCACTTTATGCGATAAAGCTTTTAAGAGCTACTCGCTATGTGACAACATTCAAGTTTCGTTCTCTCTACATGATCAAGAAATTTAAATAAAATTAATAACGTATTCCATTTCAGAAACTGTGTGTAATAAAATTCAAACCTAAAACATAAGAATCACAAACCTTAAAAAACAAACATTTTGAAATATTGTGTTTGACATTATTAAACTTAAATATCATTTCCTACAACATTTGCCAAAACATTTTCACGTAATTTCTGTGGCAATATCTTGCCTTTCGCAGTTTGGCAGTGCAAAAATCGTTCTCAGAATAAGAACATCGTTGGACATTCTCAAAAATTTCAAGATATACATTTCATTATTAAAAATATTTTGAACATATGGCATTTTGATAAAATTCAACATATTCAAAAGTTCTCCACGGAAAACGTAGCTTGTGGTGGGAGTATTTTCTGTACATCTTTCTGTTGTAATCTTGGAAAATGCCAAACTTAAACACCACTTGAGCTATACCGTTCACAGAAGAGATATGTAGACATACAAATCTTGTTCTAAATATGCTGTTTTGCTTCATGATACCCCTAAACATATTTCCGTTCAAATTTTGATATCCAATTTTGGATAGAATACACTACTCCCCCATCTCACTATCCCAGTAAAGAACGGGAAAAGAAAGCTAAAGGCACCAAATGTGATAATAAGAAAGATAAAGAAATAATTTATAACAATAAAATATAACATTTAAAATGGTTATGATGATGATGATGATAATGATGATGATGATGATGATGATGATGATGATGATGATCTAAGGATATTAATTACACTTCTTATTGGAGATATAGGTACTATAATTTATTTTGTTCTTCTTCGATCCAAAGTTCTTACGGTGTTGAAAAAAATACAGATGTAAGTGTGTAAATATCCCTTTTCTCTCCTTCGACTACTACCAGTTGTTCATTAAGAGTTTAAGACCTCTGGTGGGGTCGTTGATAAATTTTTATATATTTTTTTCTTCTGATATCCGAATTCCATCTAATAGGGTTTAGCAAAGAATTAAAACATTTTAATTTACTACTGTGATTAGAACCTATATTTAGGTTTCTAGAAAGGAACATACAAACGTAGTAAAATTATTTAACAATAATATTATTTCATTGCTTAAGAAGGATTGATAAATGAATATTTAACATTGTTTGCAGAAATTCCAGTTTCGTTGTAGAGTCTTAATAATGCCAAAATGTAATGTATATAAAATAAAAGCTGTTTATTTCTAATCTATTGGTGGTATTTTATCCTTTAAAATGCTATTTAAGGCGTTAAAGAAATTCTCATACCATTTACAAAAAAATTAAAATACTGCATATTGTTTTTCATTAAAAGTACACAGATTGAAAATAATTCTACTTATAGTATGGAGAGAGAAGATTCTGATATGTTACTTTACCATGAATTTCTCGACTCCTGTAGAAACTATTGTCACCCTAGCGTCGGAACACCCTGTAGACTGGGCAAGCAGCAGACGGGTCGGTGTTCGCCCCGCCCCCTCGTTTGTCTTATAGCGTTAAGAAGGGATGGCTGGGACAAAAAAACATCACGGCGCCGTCTCTTTCTGTTCCACCTGTGTTCTCGAACTTACAGGATATTTCCTCTAATCTAGAACCTTCCGATCGACCCACTGGCCCTATATAAGCAGCACGTCGGGCAAGACAGTCAGTCAGTTCTTGGTGTAAGAATGCAGTGCTAGTGTACGACGAGAAGAACGTGTGAGAGCATCGGAAGATTGTACGTAATTACGAGTGCAAGTGAAATTGTAACGGACGAACTGGTGAATCGTAATTGTGTGCATTACGTAATTCTGTGTAATTGGCAAGAGTTTAACTGTAAGTCGGTGTAAATAAAGAACATTTTTGAGTGGTGAAATTGGACTTTTCATTTCACGAACCCACAAAGTCACACTATTCTTAAAATCGCTTATTGTCCTTTCACGTTACTCGAGATGAACAAATTACAGATATTGTTATTTAGTATCCTTATTTTTAAGACACAAGTGAATTAAGAGAATAGAGTAGGCCTAAACAATAACCAAATACTTCAAGATAAGACACATGCGTGACAAGTTTCAAGACTATGAAACAAATCATATAAAACTCAAATTTATATTTAGAAAAGTGTGATAGTATAAAAATTAAAGCAATATTAAGGAGATTATGGAAACAAGTTCATTAATAAGGAATGTTCCTATAGTGAGATTTTATCCATTTCTTACGTTTACCACTTACATAAAGGAAATCCAAAATAAAGAGCATTTCTGAGGCAAAAAAATTCAACGTTCACAATGAGACTCACTCGTATCTTTGAGTACAATTTATTTGCAAAGCAATAACAAATATACGAGACTGTGCCTGATTTGTATTCGTTCGTGAGAAATGGGAATTTACACTTTCGAGTATTCGCTGGTTTGACAGATGACATCATAGCGTATGATTGGCAGTTGTATACATTATATTATTGCATATTCGACTCTACTTCTTTCTAATGTTGCAGATATGTTTTACTACATCATTATTCAGAAGTTCTCTTTTGCCAGGATTTATTCTTCCATCATGCGAAATGTTTACTAAGATATAAAACATGTTAGAATTTCTATATATTTAGGAGATCTCTACCTGGAAAACGTTACGGAACAAATTAAATTATATAACCATTTTATTTAAATTTTCCCTGGATCTCATCACTAAAGAAGAAGAAAGCCTGTAGTTATGATAAGTAGTCTAGGCCAGAAAATGACATTACTAAATTATAATCTTATTATTGTTCGTTTACAAGTACCTTGTTATGTGCAGTGAAACTTTTCTATCCACCTTCTCCGTGGTCGTCCAGTTTGTCTCCGACGTATGGTGTACGTAATAAAGCTTGTCTAGGATATTTCAAACGTCACATGTTTTATCACAATCTTTCCAATGTTGCTGAAATTGCTGCATTTCCTCATTCACATACGGCTCTTACAGTAGGTCCATTATACGACATTCGTAAACTAATCAAAATATCTGCGCAGTCTCCAGCCTTGACTTCCCACGACTTTTAACTACTAGTATTTCACAACCATAATTAAAAGACAGATTAGAGCGTTAATTTTATTTATCTACTCATATTATTCCCTAACTTTATATACTTAAATCTAAGTATCAAGTGATACCCCAGGTTCACTCCCCGGTACAGCCCTGGGGGTGTAACCAGGCCTTTTTTTTTAGTTTACGTCCTCCAACGTTAAGTCATATCGGACGATGAATGGAATATGTGAAATGATGCTCAAATGAGCCCAGGGTCCATAAATCTTAAAATAACCCAGCATTTGTCTTTCAGGATAAGAGAAAACCCTGAAAAAACCTTATCCAGGTAACTCGCCCTGACCGAGATTCGAACTCGGGACCTTGTAACCGCAGTATCAGGCAGCGATTAGGAGGCGGAGAATTAATCGAAGTTAGATAATTAAAAAACAAGAAGATAAATTAATATAAATGCTTTGCTAAACTAATATAACAATCTTGTTATAATAATATGAAATTAGAATGTTTAAAATAATGTTCATATATACTAGCATCCGAGCAATAATGAAAAAATTGTTCTTGCAAAAATCTGGACACGTCGGAGAGACAGGGAAGAAGGACCGTTACCTTCTTTGTGCTAGTAAAAGTTCAGTCTCTGAGAACTATTGTATTCTTTCAGCCAGGAATATTTTGGGACAAAGGGGCTTTCAAAATGCAGTTGAGCATGAACGCTAAAGAGATTTACTTCGCTGATTTGATAACGATGTATACCGTTACAAACAACTCAGGGTAGGCATTCCCCAACTCAGGGTGGGCGGAACGTCAGTGAGTTAGATGAGTTTTGCAAACCAATGCGAACATTCAAAATAAAATGAGAAACCAATAATGATGTAACATTTGAGAAGGCTGAGCTGGTTTTGTCATGCGATAAACTTAGAGAGTGAATAAGAATAAGGTTCGAACTGAATGGTGAAGTAAGAAAAAATTACTTAAAAGTTGATACTACGACAGGAAGAACGTGCTCATGTGCATTAAGAAGAGAAGCGAAGATTTCGAAGTCTGAAATTTTAGGAAGTTTACTAACAGGTGGTCATCGATCCAAGTCGATAAACAAACATAGATTCAAGAACTAAACCAAATAATTCTACAACAAACGAAGTATTGGAAACTAATTATTCTTTCACACTGGCCATGTGTAGGCTAAATTGTGGAAACGTTGAGTCAGACTGAAAAATTCAATGCCATAGCCGGGATTTGAACCACGGATCTTCTGGTTTCCGTCCAGCCGCACTACCATTGTGCTACTATGGCCAACGTGCCGATATGACATTAAATTCTCCAACTGACTCGTATTCTCCCAGTAAACCACTTAGGAGTTCTCATAAACACATGAGACAACTACCTTAATGGCGACTTACTGTGCTGTAAGTACTTTAAGGACCGGGCTTTATAGTTCGGACCACTATTAGGTTAATTAATGGAAATTAATTATTCTTTCACACTGGCCGTGTGTAGGCTAAATTGTGGAAACGTTGAGTCAGACTGAAAAATTCAGTGCCATAGCCGGGATTTGAACCACGGATCTTCTGGTTTCCGTCCAGCCGCACTACCATTGTGCTACTATGGCCAACGTGCCGATATGACATTAAATTCTCCAACTGACTCTTATTTTCCCGGTAAACCACTTAGGAGTTCTCATAAACACATGAGACAACTACCTTAATGGCGACTTACTGTGCTGTAAGTACTTTAAGGCCCGGGCTTTATAGTTAACCACTATTAGGTTAATTAATGGAAATTAATTATTCTTTCACACTGGCCGTGTGTAGGCTAAATTGTGGAAACGTTGAGTCAGACTGAAAAATTCAATGCCATAGCCGGGATTTGAACCACGGATCTTCTGGTTTCCGTCCAGCAGCACTACCATTGTGCTACTATGGCCAACGTGCCGATATGACATTAAATTCTCCAACTGACTCGTATTTTCCCGGTAAACCACTTAGGAGTTCTCATAAACACATGAGACAACTACCTTAATGGCGACTTACTACATGTAAGTACTTTAAGGCCCGGGCTTTATAGTTAACCACTATTAGGTTAATTAATGGAAATTAATTATTCTTTCACACTGGCCGTGTGTAGGCTAAATTGTGGAAACGTTGAGTCAGACTGAAAAATTCAATGCCATAGCCGGGATTTGAACCACGGATCTTCTGGTTTCCGTCCAGCCGCACTACCATTGTGCTACTATAATGCACATGTCATATCGGCACGTTGGCCATAGTAGCACAATGGTAGTGCGGCTGGACGGAAACCAGAAGATCCGTGGTTCAAATCCCGGCTATGGCATTGAATTTTTCAGTCTGACTCAACGTTTCCAAACGAAGTATTATTAATACGACTTAGTAGCCAACAACCACCAAAATCCATTTCCTACAATCATTCACCTGAGGATAACAGAACTCATAGCTCCAATTAGAACCAAATTAATTTAACAATGATATGCGGGTTTGCCGCTACCTCTCGAACGTGAGGCAGACACGCTAGCACCACGCTACTGAGGCGGTCGTAACCAGGCTTGTTAGGTCCTTGAGGGGCAAAGGAGCTGCCCCTGGTGGCTAAGACCGCATATACAGGCTATTCACAAAGAAAGAAGAGATTTCAAACATTTATTTCTTTAAAACTTGAAGACAGAAACATGATTCCAACGTTCATGGAGAGAGAAAAGTTTCAACCATGGCCACATTGGCGCTGTTGTTCGTAAAGAAATGGCGGCGACACCACAAAAAATCATTTTGCGTGCTGCAATAATAGCAAAACTAGAGGCCATTGTTGCAGTTCAACGAGCATTTCGCAGTCAATTTAATAAGAAACAGCCACGTTCTAAGCAAATTTACGAGTAGCAACAAAAATTCGTAGAAGATTGTTGCATCTGCGAAAGGGAAAGCACGGAACGTCCTCGCACATATGGAGCGTATTCATACACATTACGAAATGAGCTCAAGTAAGTCCACATCACGAGCTTGCATGGAACTTAACATTCTTCAACCAAAGGTATGGCAAGTTCTAAAACATCCTCTGCACCTGAAGCCATACAAACCAAATTTATTGCAAGAATTGCATCCTGGTGACCATAAGAATATGAACGAATTGTGTGCATTGGTATGTTAAATGATATGGAAGAAGACAGTTTTCTCAATGATCATTTCTTTTTCTCCAATGAATGCACTTTTCATCTTTCTGGTGAGGTTAACCACCATAAGGTTCGAATTTGGGCAAGTGAATATCCTATGGTAGTTATTCAAAATGAAAGTGATTCACCAAAGGTGAACGTCTTCTGTGCGATACCTGTAACCAAGGTTTATGGGCATTTCCTCTTCATGGAGAAAACTTTGTCTCTAAATATGCTTGACAACTGGTTATTTCTCCAACTTGAAGATTCAGATGACTTCATCTTCATGCAAGATGGTGCTCCGGCTCATTTCTCGTATCACGTCCGACGTAACTTGTAAAACACATTTCCAGGACGTTGGATTGGAAGAGGAGGAGCAGATCAACTTTATCGCCGTTGGCCTCCCAAGTGTCCAGATCTCACACCGTCTGATTTTTATCTATGGGGTTACGTAGAAGACCCTTGTTTTTATCCCTTCTATGCCTGACACTCTTGAAGATCTCGACATCGAAATGTTGAAGCTATGAATTTGATAACTGGAGACCAGCTGATTCGTGTGTGGCAAGAAATGAGCCACCGTTTGGCATTTGTCGTGTAACACACAGTGCTCATATTGAATGCATAATATACAATTATAAACTTTTCTCTCTCCATGAACGTTGGAATCACTTTTCTATCTATTTTAGTTTGGAAGAAATGAATGTTTGAAATTTGTTCTTTCTTTTTGAATAGCCCTGCCACATGGCAAAGCGGGTATAGAACCGGTGTCCACTGAGCATCGTGAGGAAAGTGAGGAACATAGATAGGTAAGTGGCTCTGGTCACGAAAACCAACATTCCGGCTGGGGGATGCCAAGATGCTGACTACATCTCCTCCCCGTATCGGTTGGGTGATCGCCCACTTCTGCCATACGTAAGTGGGCGTGAGGTCGGCATTCGGGTTTGTAGGCTTTGGCCCTCTTAGGGCTGTCGCACCAGTGGTTAACATAGCAAAGTGTGGAAGAGTTTTGGAAGGAATGCGTGGAATTGTTTACGTAAGTCTATCGCTTATCACGCCGAGACAATGTATTTGCACTCGGTTCAGGTACAGTCATGTCTTCTGGACAGCAACATATCACACATCGCCAGGCGCGAGAAGTCATATATAATGTGACTGAATATTGTTAACAAGAAGAAGGAAGAGAAATTAAAAATAAAGGAATTGAAATGAGGAAACAGGTTTTACCTACTCTACTACTGCAAATAGATGAAGGCCGTGGTTCCACAAAAAAAATCAATAAAGATATTTTACCGGAAATACACGTTTTAAAATTCCCCAAATTGCCAGATAATTTTTTAGAAAAATTCTACCAAGCATGCGGTATTTAGTTTCAGAATACTCCTAGAATGCACACGAAAACTATCATACACATCAGTCTAAACTAAAATGCTGTATATACGTACACAAATTTTCTTCAGTTTTAATTCTTAAAACTGGATTTAACAACATTCTTAAAGGCTGGCCCCGTAGCTCAGTCGGTGGAGCACATGCCTGCCGTGCTAGGGGTCCCGGGTTCAATTGCCGGTGGTCGGGTGGGGATTTTTCTCCAACCAAGATAATTCTACATCTTCCCCAGAGTCTGGAAGTAAGAATGAGAGTGCGTATATGTGCGTGATCTAATGATTAAAACACAACGAATACAAGTTAACACCGAGTTAACGTTTAGCGAGCTAAACGACAGCCGATATGACATTTGAAGTTAAATGCGGGTTGCAAATAAAATAAATAAAAGAAAGAAGAAGAAAGAAGGGGAGTTATAAAATGTACTGAAATGAGGAAACAGGTTTAATTTTCTCTACTACTATAAATATGATGAAGTTTAGGTTTCCACACAAAAATTCATTAAGGATATTTTACCGGAAATACATGTCTTAAAATTCCCCAAAATGCCAAGTAGTTCTTTTTAGGATAAATACTACCCACGAATGCGGTATTTAGGTTAAGAACACTCCTAGACTGCACATGAAAACTATGAGCAACATCAGCCTAAAGTAAACAGAAGAGTAGCACTTCAAGAAGCCATCCAACTTCTGAAGGAGCATTTTCTGGCTGATATCATAGATCTCTTCCGACATACACTGACGTCCACTTTCTTCTTGTTTGGTGGTACTTTCTTTGAACAAGTAGACGGAGTAGCAATGGGCTCCCCTTTGTCACCAGCTATAGCTAAATTCTATATGGAACACCTAGAACATGAAGTACTTGCCACAGCTCCAATTAAACCATCTCATTTCTATAGATACGTGGACGACACTTTTGTAATTTGGACACATGGATCAGACACTTTGCCTACCTTTCTTGCGCACTTCAACAACCTTCGACCTCAAATACAGTTTACCATGGAAGTGGAGAAGGATGGAACTCTTCCATTCCTGGACATTCCTTCTTGTTTCAAAAAACAGCAACGGTACACTGGGACATGGTGTATATCGCAAACCTACACACACCGATCTCTATCTGAACGCTCATAGTTTCCATCATAAGTCTCAACGACTGGGAGTTCTCAATACACTGGCCCACAGAGCTTTGTCTATCTCTGATCCCAGCCACTTAAAACAAGAATTACAGCACCTGAGACTCACTTTCCGTCAAAACGGCTACTCCGAATATGACGTTGAAGCCTCGATCACCAAAGCTAGGAAAGGGAAACCTGCAATACAGCAAGAGTCAAATAAGCCTACCGCTACAGCCTGCATCCCGTTTACCGGCAATCTATCCGGCAGAATCGCAGAATTCTCACCAAATACAACATCAGAACCATCCACAAGCCAACTCCGAAGATTAAACATATGTTGAGACCAGTGAAAGACAAACTGAACTTCCAAGTTCCGGGAGTGTACTGCATTACCTCTGAATGTGGAACACCGTATATAGGATAAACCGGAAGGACCATCGCTACTAGAATAATCGAACATGAACGGAGCAGTCGTTTAATGCAACCTGAGAAGTCTGAGCTCGCAGAGCATTGTTTTGATAACGACCATAGAGCCAGTTTTCGGGAGACGACCATCTTGGCAAAATGCAACGGTTACTGGGAGCGGAGAATTGAGGAGGCTTTGGCGATTTCTTTTGAAAGGAGCACGCTTAATCGTGATGCTGGATTTCAGTTCAGCTCCTCTTGGAAATCGGCCTTAAAATGGAAATCCATCGAATTAAGAAGCAAAGATCAATACAGCTTGATAATCAAGTTGAGTAGTTACGTTTGTTTGACACAATTTTCTATACTCACGCCATCTCCTGACTTGGCATTTAATTTACTGAAAACAGTCTTTTGTTCAGTAATGCGAATTTTGATAGTGTTTTGTCTTTGTTTATAGTTGTGTTATATCCAGTATTTCATTTGTGGTTATAACATTTTATAAATATCCTGATGATGGGAGAGATGTACACTCCCGAAACGTTGATATCTAATCATCTTTTCACCTGGCTGGCTGCCCGAAGAGAAAGTGAGCGTTTTCGTCACCAGGAAATTTTCAGGTCTTATTTTGCCTTATATATGTACACAAATATTTTCTTGCTTTGTTTTATTCCTAAATCTGCCTTCAACAGCATTCTTAAAAATTCTCTTTTCAGCATATTTTCATGGCAAATAGAATGAATATCGTGAGTGTTCTGTAAACGACATCTAAAGAATTCTTCATTCTGATTTATTTTTGTTTAGATGCCAAACCATAGAAATAGACAGTCTTATTGCACTAAGCATTTAGATTTCATTTAAAGGTCTTATGTAAAATATATTTGTAGCTAACTGCTCTGGATGCCATCTTGATTGTGATATTAAGTTTCAAATACCTAACATCTTTTTCAAACACTAAAGTCATTGTCTTTTCCTTTCCCGAAATATAAAAAATTTAAACATCATATAGCAACCCATTGGCTACTATTTCAGCTTTATTTGCTCTTGTACTCTCATGTATAAATGCGCAATTAAAGTTTATCTGGATTTCAATAATACATAGAATAATAAGCTTTATAAAATGGTTCATGTTTAGTGTCTTGAGCAAATTATGTGCATGCAGTACACCGAATTTTTACATTCTTTGTACTGTTGTTTTAATTCGTTGGTTTAGTGAGGACAGATTTTTGTTTCAGATGTTTCCAGTATTTCATTGTCGCGTTATCTGCGATAACTATTGATTTATTTCAACAAAATAATAGATTAAATATCTTATCTTTAAGCAAATAACTAACTTTCGCCGGTACTAAGAGAGTGTAGAGGTGGATTACAGTGAAATATGGGCGCAGGGATCCCTTAATGGAGAAGATAACGGATAGAAACTTCTCTCAGAAAACAAAACTGCTCCTAAATCCCGGTATTAGGTAACCGTATAGTTCTCTAGCATTCCCTCGAGGCGAAAACAAATATTTTGGAAGCATAGCCAGATAAAATGTGAAAAATAAAATAGATATTTCTGTACCGTGATTCTGCAGAAATAGTGCATCACTTACAATAAAATTTTTAAACTCGCTAAAGAATATACATGTTTAATGCCATAAATCTTAATGATTAAAAATATAACTCACTAATCTCTGTTTCATATAACCTTCCCCGCTGACATGTATCACTCCGCGTGCAACTGCCTTCCTCCTCGTTCTAATTGGCTAATACTTTCACGCTATATGCCATAGGCGGTGTCTTCCCGTCAGACTTAAACCTGCAGTAAACGTCATAATAATTGCCAGGAAGATAGATAAAATCATACAAATAAGAATATGAACGCATGCAAAAATAATAAAGTTTATAATAAAACTCTTCAATTTGAAACTGAATGAATAAGCAATGAAACTGAAACAAGTTTATAGTGAAAGGCCTTCGGCCTTTTCCACTGGGATTTTTTAAAACCAGCACACATACCTTGCAAAAATGCTTGTCTTTCAGTCTTAAAAGTCGTGTCACGCCATACTTGTCGTGTGCCCTTCATTCACCCAAGTCTCGTCAAAGTAGTATATTTTGCAATTTCTATCCCGGTACAATCTGATTGTCCTTAAATAACGTCTTCGCCACACAGTAATATTGCCCCTGGAGTGGTAAGTTTTCCTGTTGTCTGAATTTCATATCATGATGTTCCTACGCATCTAACACACCTGTAAGTTCAGAGCACAGCTGTTCGTCTTCTCTCACTGACGAAGACGGATTCTTCTCTGTGAGTGCATTAAACACATGCACCACAATTTTTTTTCGCTTTTTTGTAAAGGTTTTCCCTTGTGATGCTTGAGGGAAAACCTGGCGGTAGACTCTGTCATTATACATTTAATAAGTACACGCGCAATAAACGACCAATAAAATAATTTAGCTCTCGCACTCGGCACAAAACATCTTCGAATGGCGATATATGACTAATCCAGTTCAAAACAAGGTCAGTGATAAGTCATATAAACAAATATGTCATCACTACCGCTGAAGCACGTGCTATCGTGCCATGTGCTTGAGAGCAAAGGAACCTCCTCTTTACTTCGTTTAAGAATTAACATGCATTTCAGATAAATCAACTCTGTTGCGTAATATATTTAATTTAAAAAGTTACGAAAATGTAAGTTTGACAATTCTCTTCCAACATATAAAGATATATGACCATGTTAAATAACGAACTAATTTTTACCGTGCAACAGTTTATACTGCAATAGCAGCCAATGAGAGCTAATAAGGTCACGTGACCGTTAAGAGATACGCGGAAAGCTTATGTGAAACAAGGATTAGCTAACCCATGAACTTTGCACCGCCAATAAAAGTTTTCTGAATTTATTTATGTAAATAAGGCAAATTTGATTTTGTTATTTATTTATTATGTAATAAGGGGTGAAGTTTCGATACAACAAATTACAATTACGTTAATCAATTATTGCATTATGATAAAGGAAATTAAATTTGTCTTTTTTGTAGTGCGTAAATATATAAAGATGATGCTTTTCCGAGGCGCGAACACGTGGGATATGACGTCCATGAGTGAAACAGGGAATCTCCAAGTTGATTCCGCGAACTTCCAGAGAGTGCCCCTGCGATTTATTTAGGCCAAACGCAAGGGAAGCTGTAGACGCTTAAAATCAAAAGGTAAATCCGTTGGAATTATCGGAATACCCGGGATCAAATTGTAGCTAGTCGCACATTTGACGGACTTTTACGACCTAAGACAGATCAGATCGTCTTCTCCTTGGCATAGTAAAAAAAAATGTCACAAATTTCACAAAGTCACAAAAGAATTCAATTAATTTTGTGTCAGTTCACGTTCACGAATATACAAACACAAATTATGATCATGATGATGATGATGATAGTTGGCGCGACAGGCCACGTAGGCCCTTGGTCTCCCTAACCCCACCCTTCCATTCTACTCGGTCCTCTGCTTTTCTTCTCCAGCCTTTAACCCCCAATTTTCTCAAGTCATCTTCTACATCATCTACCCATCTTTTCCTGGGCCTTCCTCTTCTCCTTCTGCGATCCATCTTTCCTATGCATATCTTCTTAGCTACACTGGTTTCCGGCATTCTCTGCACATGGCCAATCCACCTTATTCTTCCTTGTTTAATTTTCACTACTATATTTGGTTGTCCAAATAGGCAAACACAAATTATAAAGAAATTAATCTTGTCTTATCTTCGAAAGATATATAAGCATGTTACATAAAAAATTCAGTCTTGATAACAGACGATAA
This sequence comes from Mantis religiosa, assembly GCA_030765055.1. NCBI lineage: Eukaryota > Metazoa > Arthropoda > Insecta > Mantodea > Mantidae > Mantis > Mantis religiosa. Next base: position 53,594,439 of record CM060954.1, read on the forward strand.
GCTTTAATTAATAAGATATGTTAAGTGAAATAACTTAAAAGACTTTGGCAAGGAATGGAATATCCTTTTAGTTTGTAATACTTTTGTTTGTCGAAAATAAAAGGTTTATATGTTCTATAAAACTTTGTGTGTGTACTTTGCTATTTAGTTAATAACCTGGTCCATTATCACTTCAGGTTTTATTTCTCACCTTTTAAATCTTCCTTTGATTATACAAATATTTCAAAACCAAAATTAGGCAAATCGGTTCAGGCGTTCTCCAGCTTTCCTTTTTCATTTATTCCCCTCCCCCTTTTACTGCAGTTGTCATATCGGCGGCCGTTGTCCTTTAAAACATATCGATGGAGTTAACTCGTATACGTTGGGTTGCTTGTACTTACTAATTGTAACAGTTATTTTATATATTTCATGTTTTGTTAACAGTAGTCAAAGAGATTAGTATTTGTAATGAAATAAAAAGTAATGTGTAACCATGACAACGTAATATGATGAGAAGTTGTTAAATGTTTTACAAGATTTTGTTCTTTTGTTTATGAAACTCTTATAGGTAAGACGTGTAATTGTCTCTCTGAGTGTGCAGAAACAATTTTGTGTATGCATTAAAGATGCATAACTAGCGTGTGCGCAAGAATACAAATAGTTCATCGTGGCATCTACCGCTGTTTCTAAAAAAAGACTGTATTAATAATACTTGGAATTGTATCAAAGAATTTAAAAATTTTTATGAGGAATTAAATTTCAATCTTTGAAGAACAAAAGTATTATTCATTCTTCAAAAATAGTAATACTTTTTTATCAGCTCCGTCACAGCGATCCTGGAAAAGAAAAAGAACTCATCGCTCAAGAATTACAGATGAGCCTAACTATCCAGAGTTGCAGGAGAAACTTCCAGATTTCTTCAAGATCGTCACCAAAGGTGAGAAATTAATCTGCATCCACTTTCATCCCAAATAACCCTGCTTCAAAATTGTGTCAAAACGTGTTGAATCATCATAGCATCTTCAAACACCACCACTGCGCATCAAACTGTGGCTTCAAAAGATTGTTATACCACAATAAAACACGTTCTATCTTTTTCAGGACTGGGGTCGGATAGGAACTTCTAGTGTTTTAGAATACACGTGGACTCTTTCGTTTTCTCCATTATCTTTGTGTGACACTCATTATAATTTATCGCCAGTTGAGTGAGGCATGTGGTGATTGTACCATGGATGTATCTAGTGTGCGTTCTTGGGTGCGACAGTTCAATGAATGCAGAACATCGCGAACCAACAAACCAAGACAGTCACTGCCTCTCACCAGCATTTTCAGATTTTCATACAGGATTGTGTGCACAGATCCCACGGAAATGCCAATTTTGGAAGCAATGTCTGCAACTGTCTTGGTTTGTTGTCACACGATATTCTGCCTTCATTGACCTCTCGCACCCAGGAACGCACATTAGACACATTACCACTTGCCTCACTCAACTGGTGATGAACTTCAATAAGTGTCACATTACGAAAATGGAGAAAACAAATGATTACACACTGTTCTTGCAATGAAAACGTCGCCATTTTAAGTATCAAAACAATCCTAACTATATGTCTATGCACTATACGGGTGCTGCCATCTCTGTCACGCATTTGCAAAGAGTCTACGTGTATTCAGAAAAAAAAGCAGAAGTTCTCATTCGGTCCCAGTCCAAAAAAATAGATGTTGTAACTTGAACACACTCGTATATGCACATAAAAGCAAGATAACCCCAGGAAATATGAATACTCATTTTTCAAGACAACTGGGAAGGTGTTATTACATATTCTTGAAACATGTTGCTATTAGAAATTAATTAGAAATGTAGGTCTTTCTTTAATTTTGATTTAACTTGGATAAATTTCATCCTGATTTACCTTAAGAAGGAGGGAAATGTCTGCTTTTAATTATATTTTACAGATTTACTATGTGAAGTTTTGTTTCACAAAAGGAGGATTTCAAAATATCTCCTTGAACCTGGAATCTGTAATGTAATCGATAGTCCACGTTGAACCTTGTTTATAGGTTTGGTAAAAGCTGTGCCAGCATCCGCGGTTATACAGCAAAATCAAATGAACATTATTGGTTTTCTAGTATTATAGGAGCAGTTAATTTTATTACAACTATAATTAATATAAAACCTATTTATATAAATCAAGACTGTTTCCATTTTTGTACCGAATGTAAATTCTTTCGAGTATTCCAAGACAATTGCGACATTGTCCACAAGCATACAAATTCTCTGCTGCAATTCTCCAACCATGTTAAATAGAGTGGTTTGTGTTAAGCATCACTTCTTTGCACATATAGTTTTCAAAACAAAGTGCAAAACACGAACCACGTCACACAAGTAGGTATTCAAAACAATCACTAATCGGCGACTCATACATATTTGTAGCCATTGTCTTACAAATTGCTAATTTGTAGATTCAGGTTTACTGACATTGTTTTGGCTATTTGTGTAAGCTATCTGCCAATTATGCTTCCCATTTATTTTATTATTGAACATGGAGGTATGTCACGTCGCAAAATCTCTCTATACATTTTGTTCGTCGCAGTTACAAACGCACAGATAGGAACAAAACATCTGAACAGAACAGGGGGCTTTTCTCAGTGGACCATGCCACTAAGTCATAGACCCATTCCTTTTATGTGTACAGCACGAGCACGTTTTCTTGAGCGCTGGATTTACGGTGTGGTGCAGGCAGAGGGGAAGAAGAGAGAGCTCATGCTCTGTTGTTTCTGCAGTGTGGTCAACTTTGAAAAACACAGTTCAGCAAAATAGCGCGTAAGATAAGGGAAGATATCAAAGTAACGTTGCATCCTCTAAAAACATTCCTTAGTTTTGCCCACGCCAGCCGAATTGCATTCAGATCACAGTTATACGAAAGTACACGAATAATAATGTGTCCCCTTTCGAGAGCCATGACATCCACAAATGTTCATACAAATGTATATAATTTTCAAGTAAATGCTGATGTACATTACCATGACACTCGTAACAAGGATAAACTGGCAATTCGAGCGCTGGAAGGAAGCTTTAACTACAAAGGGATAAAGCTATACAATAAATTTCCAAATTCATTTAAACAAGCTGCATCATTAAAAGCTTTAAGAATAAGGTTAAGAAATGTTTGTATGCACACTGTTTTTATACGGTTAATGAATTTTTAGAACTATAACCATGTAAATGAGCATTGGTAACGTAGTACATTCACAAACCTGTAATATTTATATTATGACATTTCTTGTAGTAAATTAGTCCATACAAATACCACATGAAACCATTGAAAAGCTGCTTACTGTGTATATTGTATATAATAAATTTGAATTTATGTATATACTGTATCTATACCTTTTGACGTATATATGTTGCCAAGGACGAACTAAAATTGTAATTCTAAAATACGATTGTTGTAAACTGGTTAGCTAATTAACCTCAAAATATATCAAAATATGGGGGACATGATAAAGCTTAGCGTATTACCCACTAGATGTCAGTGTCTAGCGCATTTCCAATTTCAAAGTTGTCATCTATGTTTACGGAGTTAAACGAAACATACAGAATGAGGTCGTGGAACCCGATCACTCTTCTTATCACGCGCATACTGTATTTCGTTTGTATATAGGTAATTCGGTCTGTATCAAATAGTAAAGGAAGCGAAAGCTGCTGTATTTCTATTGTAAGAAATGTGGCAGATATACTCTTGTACGTACCTTAGGCGATTTGACTAGTGATGCTTTTGTTTTCAAATACCTTTCTAAGCAAGAGAAATATATGGAAAATTTTTATAGATAAGCTGTGGCAATTATAAAGACTCCTTAAGTGTTATTTGAGTAAATCAATTGAGCATACAGAATGGTTTGAAATTTGTGATTATGTAGGAGTCAATCAATATTTCAGCTTTCGAGAATATTTATTGTTAAGGGTTTGTTTTTAAAATTACAATTCGTAATTTTATGCATAAATTTTGATCTTTAATTTTAATTAAAATTAAATATGACGCATTAGTTATGCAAAGATACATATAAGGCAAAATGAATAAAACAAGCGAAAGTTTCGCAAGTCTTCAAGGAAATCTATGCTGATGCTTCAGTAATGTTCCCCAAATGTAAAATAACATCTTTGAGTTGCATATATGCAAGAGTTTATTTATGTACTTGTTAGCGTTACTGATAATTTAGTGTTTCTTAAACTATCTAAATATGTTAGTTTTACTACACCTCTGATACCATCTTTTGAATTCTTAATGTAGAGACTATAATTGAAATCTTCATCTTCACTCACCTCTTCACAGATGATTACTTTTTCCCTTGCTTCAGTCTGTAAGGTATGGCAAAGAGAAAAAACGCGAATGCGGGTCAAAATAAAAGTTTTGCAAAGAACTGGGGGCACCAGACACAATATAAAATATAATTACTTCATCAGTACAAAAGTAGCTTACATGTAAACTAAGGCCCTCCAGGCATTATCGAGCATGAAAGGGTCTCTCTCATCATAAACCAAAGTTTATTGCCCATTCTGTTAGTCGGAAGTCTCTATCTCACCAATGTTAAATTAACTAAGTTTATGCAGTTACTGAACTAGAATCATTCGTGCACACACATTTCTATTCCTCCAGAGTAGCAACTGCAGTTATACATACCTAAGTCATTTCAATGTAAACTATACAATATAAAACTGAACAATTACTTGTAATAAATTTGCCTACAGTACTGTAATTTGAATACTTAAGGTAAGTAGAGGAAATATTGAAAAAACATTATATTAAAAATTACACTGAAAACCATGCACGTACTGAGATTAGATGACTGAAAATTTTTAGGGAAACATATGTGTGTGAGAGCGTGCGCGATTTTCAAGAAATCTCACAAAACCAAACTAATATTTAAATGGAAAAAATCTTTAAAAGTTTTGATTTTATCAAAAACGGATCTATAAATTTTGATTAAACTGCCATAGCATTAATATATCTGTATAGAAAACCAAATGCAGCTCTTGAATTCTCTATAAATATTAACCGAAGCGTTCTTTATTATGGATGACGTTGGCATTATTGGTAAATTGTAAGAGCTAGACAAAATGTTACTTAATAAGAAATGTATATCTAGTTAACATACACAATTTTTGTGGAGCTATTTGTAAAACACAGACTGCATAATGTAGTATCTAAGCCAGTTTTAAAATGTGGGAGTAAAACCTGGACGTTAAGAACTCAAGATAAAAGAAGATGGAAGCAGCACTGTGTGCTATTTGGTGGGGAAAACTTAGAACAGATAGAATTAGAAACCAGGGTACAAGAACACAGTTGGGAATTGAGCATATACCTGATGAAATATATAAACACCAGAACCAATGGAGAAAGCATAATGAGGGTGGGTTAAAAAGTAATGCCTCCTATTCTATTTCCTTAAATAAGTAAGTTATGTGAAAACTTTGAATTTAGCGCAATTCCTCAAACCTTCTTCTCCAATCCCCTGCAGTAGTAACTTCCTAAGTCAACAGGTGGCAGCACTCCATCCTCTTTCAAAAAGGCTGATATCATCATTCGTATTAGACAGCGTTCTGTGATTGAATTTTTGACTGCGGAATTAAAACGCCAATTGGCATTCACGAAAGGCTAAAAACTGTGTATGGTGATGCAACGGTGGATGTTAGCACTGTTAGACGATGGGTTCGTCTCTGTAACGAAGCTGAAGGGCAAACACCATTGGCAGATGAAAAGCGAAGCGGCAGGCCGGTGACTGCAGTGACTCCATGCAACATTCAGCGAGTCGATGACATCATTCGTGGTGATCGCCGGGTAACCACGGGTGAATTGTGTCGCACTAACTCCCTCAGTAAAGACAGTTTGATGACGATTGTTCAACAACTGGCTTATTCAAGAGTTTGTTCACGTTGGGTACCAAGAATGCTAACCGCCCAAAACAAAGAAACAAGGAAGACAATAGCCTCCGAACACTTGCAGCGCTTCAATTTGGAGGGAGAAGAGTTTCTGGAAAAAATTGTTGTTGGAGACGAAACGTGGGTTCATTTTTTGAACCTGAATCAAAGAGGCAATCAAGGGAATAGCATCACACGCCACCGAAGAAAAAAGAAATTCAAAACTCAGCGGTCGGCAGCCAAAGTTATGGCGACAGTGTCTTGTTGATGCAGAGGGTGTGCTTATGATTCACATTTTGGAGCAGGGATGCACAATAAATTCTGTTCAATACGTCAGAAATCTCAGAAAGCTAAACGGACGTCTTCTCCGAGTTCGCCCAATAGAAACTATGGCGCATGTTCTTCTTTTGCATGACAATTCAAGACCACACACCAGCTGTTACACCACTGCAGAAATTGGGATAGCAAGTTTTATCTCACCCCCATACCGCCCTGACCTGGCTCCATCAGACTTCCATCTGTTGGGGCCACTAAAGGAAGTTCATCTTGGGATTCATTTTGAAGATGAGGAGGCTGTGAAAACGTCCGTGCGTCAATGGCTTAGGAAGCAAGACCTTGTGTTTTACCACACTGGAATACATGACCTAGTTTAAAGGTGGACCAAAACTATGGAAAAGGACGGAGATTATATTGAATAGTGACAAATTAATCGTCAATGTTGTAGTTTTCAAGCTATGTAAATTGGATTCGATTTTCTTGGCAATTAAAAGAGAAAAAATAGGAGGCATTACTTTTTGACCCACCTTCGTACTTCTTGGCTTAGAGCAGGGGCTGCTTGAATTGTCTTGTAGCCTGCTAGGAACAAACCGATATCAGCTCGGCACGTTCTAGCTTCAATGTAGTAGTGTCTCCTGATCTGGCCAGCTGTTATACTGTAACGTAATTCACGTACGTTTCAGATATTGCTTTCCATATTGACACATTAGGCCGTGTTTTCATGTGACGTATAACAGTTGCCCTCATCTAGTCGATATGCCGGCCTTCTCTAATGAAGAAAAACCTGGATATTATTCTAATTTACGGCGAAAGTCACAGAAATGCAAGTGCAGCTGTGGCATGTTACGCTGAACGCTGTCCAGATCGACTCGTAGCATTGCCAACATCTGCATGAAACTCAGGGAAACAGGAAGCTGGACTCCCATAAAGCGACAATGTACAAAGACAGTGACTGGCATTGGAAACGAAATTGCTGTTCTGGCTGCTGTAGCGCGCAATCATGAGGCGAGTGTCCCACAGATTGTCCGAGGTTTTGGTGTGAGCAGAATTTTGCAAAGGCATCGGTTTAATCCGTTCTATATCTCATTGCGGGAATGACTTTGAACCCCACATTGTATTCTGTCGTCTTGCACTTCAGCAGTTGCATGGTAATTCAGCATTCGTAAGCGGTACGTTGTTTACGGACGAAGTTTAATTTACAAATCATGGTCATGTGAAACTGGTGAAAATGCACTACTGGTCTGTGCAAAATTCCCACTGGATTCGCCAAGCTCCTCATCAACGAAGTTGAGTGTCTCTTGTTACCAGATTCCAAAATTGTATTGATGCAAACGGGGGGCACTTCGAACATTTGTTGAAGTGATACGGTTGCATTGGACAAGACGCTACTGGTGATTTATGGATGCATTTCCCATGCCGGATGTAATGCACAGAAATGAAGTTTCTGAGGGCTAGAGGTCACTAGTAAACGTGCGCAGAAAAGCAGAACCAAGTGTATTATCCCTAACTGCAGCTCTAGTTGTCATTTTGCTAAACAAACATTCATACTCCATTTGAAAAACGCAACTTGGTGTTGGAAGTGTTGTTTACCTTTATGGATTTGCATACCTTCTCATGGTGCGAGTCTCTGACATAGGTAGAATTGAAACTTTCATGTTTTGTTTCATTTCGAACATATTTGAGTTTGTAGAGTTAGGTGGGACACCCTGTATGTTACGAGATTATAGAATCATCCTTGGCAGTAAGTAAAACTTACAGAACTTTAAATTTGTAGTCTATTTGGTATTTGCTTCCATACTGCATTATTCAGCGTAGTTAATATAGGGTGAATGTGTACAAGGCAGAATTAAATAGTCCAATCTAGGCGACATATCGTTAAAGTTGCCTCAATTGATGTATTATCTGGAATTGATAGATAAATTGGGACAAATGAAATAGGAAAGAATGCTAAGTTTCCAGTGAGGTTGCAAAGAACTGATTTGTGATTATTAATATCGAAGTATTTTAGTACTTCCTCTGCAGCTATTGATTTTATTTCTTGGTAGGTATATAGGAGGGTGACTCAAATGAAAACCTGAAATTGGTAATAATCAATTGAAATTTCGCGTTGTTATCCTGTAAGTAGGTAAGCGTGCTACAAGCAGCGTGCAGAATGGCCTGAAGGTAGCAGCATACGGCAGATGCACACATACCGTCGCAATATAAGAATAAAGGTGGCCGCCCCACTTGTGACTAGCACCAGGGAAGTGCAGCGTTCTGTTATTCGGATTTTGAGTAGTGAAGGTGTGAAACTTATTGAAATTCACCGACGAATAAAGGTTCAGTACGGTAATGCATGATTGTCACAGCAGCAAGTCTACGAATGGAGTAGGAAGTTCGCAAATGGTGTGACTTCAGTGGAAGACACAACGAGTTGTGACTCCACAGAACATTGCAGCAGTTGAAGCCACAGTGAAGGAAAACCGCCGAGTGACACTGAATGACATTGCACAATGTTCACACATTAGTCATGGGTCAGCACACCACATTGTGCATGATGTTCTCCAGTTTCACAAAGTGTCTGCAAGATGGGTGCCACAGCAGCTAACTCCTGAAATGAGAGAACGACTTGTTGATGCTTATGAAGAACTTCGGCATTTGAACGGGAAGATGATGGCTGCCTTGCAAGAATCGTTACTGAGGATGAACTCTGGGTTCACTTCCACCAATCGGAAACGAAGAAAGCGAGCAAGGAATGACGCCATCCCTCATCACCAAACGCAAAGAAGTTTCGAACCTAACCATCAGCAGGGAAGTTTATGCTGACTCTCTTTTGGGACGAAAAAGACGTCATTTTGGAGCATTACGTGCCTAGAGGGACCATTGCTACCAGTGCACCATACACAGATCTTCTAAAATCAACTACAATCAAATCAAAGCGATGCGAATTGCTGTCAGCAGGTGTCCTTCTGCAACATGACAATGCAAAGCCTCACACTGGCCGTACATTTGCAACAATCACAGACCTGCATTTTGAGTGTTTTCCTCATCGACCATACTCACCAGACCTTGCCCAAAGTGATTTCCATATGTTTGAAGCACTCAAAGACGCAATGGGAAGGAAGAAGTTACGTTCCGATGAGAAGGTGCGCCACGCGGTGCAGGAGTTTTGTGCGGATTACCAAAATAATTTTTTTCTAACGGCATTTATGCACTTTGTAAATTCTGAAGGACTTGCATTGAGCGTGGGGGAGATTATATTGAAAAGTGATACAGCTTTGTAGCACTTCTGCACAATAAATAATATTTTAAAAAATATTTAAAATTTTCATTTGACTCACCCTTGTACTTAATTTGAAGGGTTTGCATTCAACAATTATGTACATTCTCCATTAAATGCATTTACGTTTATTAACATTAGATTTAATGTCAAATGGCTCGAGAGGATCTATACTGCAATACTAGAAAATAAGATATTGCATGGGGCAGAGATATGGGGAGTGGATGAAGCATGGGAAGAGGTGGGCGTTATTAACAGATCTTTCTGTAAATATATTTTGGGCTTACCAGTAGCTTCACCCAATGGGGCAGAACAATTAGAGTTGGGAAGACATTCAACAAGGGTTAAAATTGTCTCAAGGGTATTGAAATATCTATACAGAGTTGCCAATTTGGAGGAAAGCAATATTATCAAGGAATGTATTCTTTTGCAGATGAGAAGCAAATAGAGAGAGTCTTGGGCGCAGATAGGTATGGGATATATTTGGAGAAACAAGGAGTATTATTATAGGGGCTTTCGGGAAGAGGTAGAATTAAGGCTGGAAGATTTAGATAGCCAAGTTATATTTACCAGTGTAAGGGAGAAAATATCATTGAGGACATATAGGGAAATAAAGACAGTGTGGGGGAGGGAGAAGTACATAGATGTGTGTAATAAGTTAGGGCGAGAAGGATTTGCCTGGGCAAGGACAGGAGTTACAAATTTGAAAGGTATTAGATATGAAAAGGATACAGGGAAATGCCCAATGTGTGGAGAAGAGGATACAGATTGGCATAGTATGCTTTATTGCAAACAAACAAAGATATGGAGAGAATAAATTTGGCAACAAAAGTTGGATAGTTTTAGGGATGGAGGGAGGTATTAATAATAAAGAAAATGTAATTGGTAAAAGGAGATAAGAATATAGGTCGGCTGGCCCGGTAGCTCAGTCGGTAGAGCACTTGTCTGCCGTGCTAGGGGTCCCGGGTTTGATTCCCAGCGGTGGGGTTGAGGATTTTTCTCCGACCAAGATAATTCCCCATCTTCCCCAGAGTCTGAAAGTATGAATGAGAGTGTGAATGTGTGCGTGATCTAATGATTAAAAGCCAAAGATAACGAAAGGAGAAAGGCCGCCGTTATGACCATAGCAGTTAAAGCGGGGTATAAATCGAACAAGGAAAAACAAAAGAATGTAAGTAGTATACACCAATATCTGAGGATAGTTAGAGAGAAATGGTTAATATTGGTGAAGAATAACTAACAATTAAGGGCTGGAAAACTAGAACGAGGGATACAAGGGAGAAGAGGGTCATCATTACATGGAAAACCAGGGATTATGTGTATTGAGACCGAGACTTGGGGCAAGCAGGTAGGAAGGGTATGTTAGATGTGAATAAGTCATTTTGTTATTGTGTGAAAGAAATGTTACCAATGTCAATGCATCAATGAAATTGTATGTCGAAGAAAGATGAGAAATAAATGCAATTACAAAACATTAGATTCTAAATAAAGACATACTACTTTATTTATCCAAATGTGCACCTAGTTTTGCAACACTGTATAACATATGTTAATGTTTTAATGGTGCCTTGAGACTGGCACTTTAGCTTGGACGATGAAGAGCAATTCCTGCCTGATAAAGCAGTAAGGGGATTCTCTCGTTTCAATCTCTTGAAGAGCAGGGGAAAGAAAGCCCTCTTAATCAAGGTATAACGCGATAATGTCTTCACATTAACAACTTTCTAAACAAAACTCAAATTAACGCTAGCTGCTATTACTGAGTAAACCCCTTCTTTCTGCTTTAGCAGGGGAAAGAAACAGACAAAAAAGGATAACACTGAAATAAGCTAACGTTCTGTCTCGTTCTTACTCTTCCTTTGTTTTTTAATCACTTTTGTTTGCTTACTTCTTTAAGAACGTTTGTGCCTGTGTTTAAATGCTTCGGCTTAGCTTTCTTGAATGTATAGAGCAATGTTTTAACTTTTTATAGCTGTTTCCTGAGTTAATTTCATATATTATGGGGCGTTCTCTTTTTGTACGCTTCACTGAAGTTTAAGACTTGAGGTAAAGTCCACGCAATTCGTTCAGCATACATGAATATTCATTGCACTTTTACTTTCTCTACCACGTGAGCACTTAGAGAAAATAAAGGACATTCGATACGAGATTTCATTATAAATAAATGTTTTAGGTCTATCTGAATCCAAAAGTAACATATTTTTCAAAATTCTCTGTGTGAAGAACATGTCTAAAAACAAAACGTGTGTTAAATAACAAATTTGTAATTTTGCCATCAGGGTTTCGCTTAAATTACTATATGTGTAAATAATTTTCATGAAAGATGAAGCGCATATCTTGAATTTTCTGAAAATGGTCAGAAATACTTTTAGTTCTGAATGAATTTACATAGTTGGAAACCGCAAGAGACGGTCTTAGTTCATGGTTAATGTAGACCTTAAAGAGTTAACCATTTCCGAGATATTCCTTGTTATTACTTTCAGCTTCTCGGTAATTATAATCCTTGGTTCTGTTCCTTTCTTCTATCTGTTCATGGAAACTGAACAGAATTTCAAAGACATCACATGGCATCCAGCTGTTAAAACATATGACTATCACTTAGGCATACTCTATTTATCTATTCCCATTGTACATATTGTCACGGCAACGGGCATAAAAGTTTCGGCACAAATAAGAAAACAGTCGGCGGATAAAGTTTCATGGTAATAATGAGTCTTGTTGAGCAGTTAAGGATAGCGTGGCTATTGTAAACAAGCGCCGGCGGGCAGAGATAACTGAGGTAAAGTACTCGCCGGCATAGATTAAGTTACGCTTCTAGAATGTGATAGAATATTCGGATTACGTCATTAGATGCCTTGTTTTCCAGAAGCATCTAGTGATTGACAGAACAGTCTGGTAATCATGAATGTGATATATAAGGGATTGTGACACGCCAGCAGGACAGTTGTAAACAGGGTGAGCTGCAAGTTGTGTAACAAGAGTGTTGTTGTAACGAGAGCTAATGTAATCAGCTCTCACGGTTTGTTATTGTCGTCGACCTTGGAAGACTGTGTTATTATGTGATGTAATGTTGTTACGTGAGAATTTAGCAGTATATTTCGACGAAAATACAGGATATTTTTAATTTCTGCAACTCGGACTTTTAATTCTATGAACTCACAAAGTCACAATATAAGGAAATGCATAAGAAAACTATAAGAAGGGGAAATTATGAAATTATGCATGAAACAGCAAAAAAAGATTAGAGAACTCAAAACAGTTGGTGGGCAGATATAGGAGGAATTACGGAAAAAATAGGAGTGGTATATATATGGAGATTAGAGGAAAGGAATACAAGCGATGTGGGTAAATTAGTAAAATGCAGAATAAAATATATAGGAAGACAGAAAATATGAAATAATTACAATTTTGCAAGCGAATAAAAATAAATTGGGGACGAGAAGCATATGTCGATTACTGCAATAGGCAAGTGAGGGAAGGGTTAGCTTGGATGAGAATGGGAATAATATTCCTAAGAGGGATAAGATGTAGGGAAAAGGGAATTTGTGAATTATGTGGGGGAAAAGAAAGCTTAGAACACTGTGTAACAGAATGCGAGAAGGTTGCAATAAGAAGAAAAAGATAAAGTTTGGGAGGAAAAATGGGAGAAAGTAGAGAAGAAGATAGTAGCTATAAAAATGTTAACGGGAAGGGAGGAAAAGAAGGTAAGAAATATTGGGGAGTTCTTACAGAAAGTAAAAGAAAAGTGGGCCAGAAATGTAAAGAATATAAGAAAAGAAGATGAGGGGGAAGAAAGGGACTAATTAAGTAACAAGAAGGCATGGAGGTTAAGAGCTACCTGGCAGAGCAGAAGACCAGTGTGTCATATAAGGCAAGGTAGTAACTAGGTAAAGACAAATAAATGTAGCCAAAAGTTGTAAACTGTAAAATTTTGGAATATGCACAGTAAATAATCTAATCTAAAATATCTGCAATCTCATAAACGTTAGGTAGATAGAAGAAGTAACGGTTGTAAAAATCTTTGTACAGGAAAAAGTCTTTTAAGTGTAGAATATCAAGATCTTTTTTTTTCTTTCTTAGGAATAAATTGTGGGTGATTACAAAAGTATAATTTTTCAGTAATTCGGTGACAAAGGCATTCATTTAACAAATGAGTTAAACTACAGTAAAAGTATTATATATTCACACTGATTGATTAATTATGACGTTGGAGTTCAGGACCAGAAACAGGAAATGGGAAGCATAGGGTATAGACTATTGCATTCCCTACTATCCACTTACAGTAAATGGAAGAAGTATTGTATTCCACTGAAAACAAAAAGTGCATTTGTTTAGAATAAGATTTATTTGTGTATGCTCCAATGAACAGTATAACTAAAATTGTCTTATATATTAATGTTCAAACAATTTCATAGACGCGAAACGAAGATTTTTAAGAACTGTCCACTACGATGTTCATGACAAAAATTGTCTTTATTTTTTCATTTCCTGTAAAATGGCTCATGATCTATATACAATTTATTCAATTTATAATTTTACTAACATTTGGCCAGTAAAATGTGTACCTTGAATAATTGACTGTCCTATTCATTCTGAATTAATTTTGTATGATTGGTGTAACATAAAAAATCTTATTACACAAACCCCCTTGATGAACTTCCCAAAACTGTAGGTAACAATTTACGAAATATTTTTTCTGTTAGTTTCAATTTTGAGATATTTCACTTCTTTTAAAGTTAGGTTGCCCTACATTTTTATCCTCGTCCTGCAAAGGACATGAAATTTCAAAGCCACCACATAGTATACACTTTCTGGAAATATGATAATAGTGTCGCGGCAACGGGCATAACAATTTTCGGGGCAAATAGATCACAGACGGATAGCGTTTCACGGAGATAAAGAGCTACCATAAGCAGGTAAACATAGCGCCGGTCATAGAGGTCTGCCGAAACAAACTGAGATAAATGGAAATTTCTGGTGACATCCTGGTTCGGTTTCTTTATTTTCTGGAACACACTCGAAGTTATCAATGAGGTATTTAAGGAGGCGACGACTCCACAAGAGCCAGTCGTAAGCAGTAAACAGCTATAGAGTGTTGTTGTAACGAGAGTTGATTTAAACAGGCGTGATCAGAACGCTGTTTGTTATTGTCTTCGACCTTCGAAGGCTGAGTGTATGTTATTACGTGAGAATTAAACAGTGTATTTCTACGAAAATAAAGAACATTTAGAAATTCGGCAAACTGGACTTTTAATTCTACGAACCCACAAAGTCACAATTGGTGTCAGGAGTGGGATAACGACATCACTGAGAAGATGGAAGAAATGAAGGCCGAATTAACAACGAAGACGGAAGTTGCAAATAGCAACTGGGCCACGACGATGACCGCAAAGATGACCGACACCAGGAGGAGTAGCCGGAAGAACGAGTAAGACCCGGTGTGGCCAGGAGGACGTCGGCGCCATCACCACCATCCCCTCGAGTGACACTGCGTGCCATGAGCCGGCGTATGGATGACAGCCTCATCGCGGACGGCTGGATTAGAGGGAAGCAGTGCCGCGTGCTTGTGGACACCGGCGCAGCTGTGACCGCCATCAGACCGGACGTAGCCAGGGGTTTGCCGTCGAGGAAACCAAGCCGACCATACCAGCTAGTGATGGCTTCGGGCGACACCTTTACTGCGAAGAAGGAGCTCCTGCTGAAGTTGACCTTGGGACGGAGTGCCGTGTGTCAGTGGGTGCTTGTCGCGGAGGAAGCTGAGGAGGTGATATTGGCATTGGATGCCCTCAGGAGCCACGAGACAACGGTCGACGTCGGTAGGAAGGTCCTGCGGCTAAATGGAGAAGAGGTGATACTCCAGCAACCCAAAGAGTGCCTTGGAGTCTGCAAAGTCATCCTGAAGAAAGACCTGGTTGTCCCCGCAAGAAGCGAAGTGATGATGACGGCGCGACTGGAAGGCCAGCGATCGAAGAACATGATGCTGGACCAGAATACGCCTGTCTACGCACTATGCGTAGCCAGGACATTGTTGCCGTGCCGAGAGGAGGTGCCAGTTTAGGCTGCTCAACCTGTCAGACACTGATGACGACATCCAGGCCTGTGTATATGTGATGTAATGTTGTTACGTGAGAATTGAACAGTGTATTTCTACGGAAATAAAGAACATTTAGAATTTCGGCAAATTGGACTTTTAATTCTACGAAACCACAAAGTCACAATAGTTTTAGCCTGCTGTATCCCCTTTATTACTACAATGAAGTACGTTAATGTATAATAAAAGTTATTTATATTAATAAGAAGCAGATAAGCGGGTTTTCTAAGAATAGCTTATGGAAGAGGGGTACAGAAGGGTATGTGATTACAATTCATAAACTGCTATCTACAGCGAGTTGTTTCTTCTCAGTAACATAGACTAAATAGATAGATAGAGTCAGTATGAAAAATTCACTGGCATGGCTGGGATTTGAACCACGGATCTCCTGGTTTCCGTCCAGTCACTCTAACCCATTGAGCTATCATGGCCAACATGCCGTCCTGACATTAAATTCTCAATTTGATGCGAGAGCCCCTAGTGGTTTACCGGGGAAATATACGAGTCAAATGGAGAATTTAATGTCAGGACGGCACGTTGGCCATGGTAGCTCAATGGGTTAGAGCGACTGGACGGATACTAGGAGATCCGTGGTTCAAATACCGGCCATGGCATTGAAATTTTCATGGTGACTCTGTCTATCAGAAACCTTAGCCTATATACGGCTTGTGTGAAGAAATGATTAATTTCCATCAATTAACTAAAACAAGTACAGTACATTTCTACTTATTTACACAACTAAATTAATTTATTATTATTGTTAATCGGCTAATATAATTAAACCTTTATTTGGCATATCATTTTGCTACTTATGCCGCTCTTTCTGTGCTTGCTAAACCGGTTCTGCATAGCTCTACGGAGTGAAGATTGAACCCTCTCTGACCACCAGGGAATTACCGAGCTGTCTCGAAAGGGCGCCCGGTGCCTCCGTAGGGTTTTCCAAGAGGGTATGACCTAGAGACTAACAAGCCCCCCTCCATCTGGTCCTGTGGACTCCAGACGGGATGGAAGTGAATACGCCACTTACGCGCGCTAACTCTAAAATGGGAAGGCTACCGATACGACCTCGGCGGGGCTGCCTGGTGATCTAGCACACCTTCTACTAGCTATGCTGGCTAGTACGCGGGAATATTAATGGCTTCCCTCAACCCCGTCCGGAGACATACCCGATCTCCCACAGGTATCGGGAACCACTGTCCCCTCGAGTCCAACACAATCCGGACAACTCGGGAGGGGCTCGAATGTTCGGCCCGAGGTTCCTCTAGCTACGTCAGAGGTACCACGTGTGCTAGGGGTCCGCAGCGCCCGCACCACGGCAGCTGAAGGGAACGGATCCCTTCCCCTACGGAGACCGGTTCTTATACCACTATCTGCAATTATCAACGCTATCAACGCAATAGACACCTTAGGGGAGGGGATCCGTCACCCTCAACTGCCATGGTGCGGGCGTTGTGAACCCCTAGCACTCGTGGTAACTCTGACGTTACTAGAGGAACCTCGGGCCGAACATTCGAGCCCCTCCCTGATTGGGAGTTATTCGGATTTGGTTGGACTCGAGGGGGCAGTGGTTCCCGATATCCGTGGGTAATCGGGTACGTCTCCGGACAGGGTTGAAGGAAGCCAGTATTATTCCCGCGTACTAGCCAGCATAGCTAGTAGAAGGTGTGCTAGATCACCAGGCGGCCACACCGAGGTCATATCGGTAGCCTTCCCATTTTAGAGTTAGCGCGCGTAAGTGGCGTATCCACTTCCATCCCAACTTGAGTCCATAGGACCAGATGGGGGGCTTGTTAGTCTCTAGGTATTGCCCTATGGAAAGGCCCACGGAGGCGCCGGGCGCCCTTTTGGGAAAGCTCGGTAACTCCCTGGTGGAAGGAGGCCCTAGTCCTTGGTCCTACGGGTCCAGGACAAATGGGAGTAGAACCTCTGGCATTAACAAATCAACGCAACGCTGCAGTTGCTTGGATTTTGCCTTTTTACACTAAAACACTACAATGTAATTGTAAAAATAATATAATATTTACAATTGAAAAGGCTAGTATAACCTACGAAACCAGTACAATATCATTACAAGAAAAAAAAAAAAAAAAAAACGCCCTGAAATATTTTAAGTTGAATAAAGCGTAATTTTGCCCCAGGGCAACACCACCCAATGTGCAGCTGACCATGATGTCAATTCTAGTACTATTAAGGTTAAACAAGTATATATACGGAACGGCATGTCCAAGAAAAGCAACATCTCCTAGCAGTTCTTTTTTTTTTTTTTTTTTTTTTTTTACTGTTTCTCTTGGATCGATAAGCATCGAAAGTAGTGGTGATAGTATTAAATCCATCTGTAAAACCAATAGCAACCCAAAAACACCAACTGGACACATTTCTGATGGCTAATGACAAAAAAAATCTCTTTTAACGAACGCCACATACTAGAAGTGCCTTCAGAGCTCCGTGTTTTATCAATTCAAATTTATATGCATTTGATTTGCAATGTTAAACACTTCAAATAGTTTGTAATGAAGGAATTATATAGAAGAGCTACAAATACCACCTTCATATATGACTGACTCTGGGAGGAAGGTTTGACTGACATTATTAATATGTCACAGAACAGTTTAATCCTACATCCCTAACTCTCGATATAATAGCCTTGCGGCACCCGGATAGCTACAAGGTATATAGGTGCTTTTCCTGTAATCCGCAACTAAAATGAGTTTCCGATAGGCTTAAGGGACAGAATAGCGTTGATATAGACGTTTAGGTAAACTTGAGGCGCTGAGCGCAAAATTAACTACTGCTTACAGTATCCAATATTAGGTAAATACGTTACATTCCACGTAAATTGGTTCTGGATCTTCTATATGCACCCTGTTGATGGCATAGAGGCTATGCTATATCTGTTACAAAAGTGGAATTTTTTAAATTTATTTGCTACATACCTAGAAATAATGGAACTAAAATACCCGCCCTAATTTTGGATGTTAAGTTTTTATCAAAAATACACAATTTGAGATATCTCAAATATAAAAGAAAATACTGTTTAAGAGAGGTCCATCTATCTATCAGTGAACAGCGAAGAAAATTCAAATAACACCGAACTTCGTCTAATAGTTAAATATTTCACAAACATGCAGGAAACATTGAAAACTGGAAATATACATTGTATTAAAATCACTGATAGATAGGGTATTCTAATCAAAATTGCTAAAATGATCTTTTAGACAAAAACATGAAGGTAAATTGTACGTGTTGTACTAATATAGCTAACTCTTGTACCAACTATTTTGATAAACACTGGTTCTCATATTTATGTCAAGTTAATTCAAATGGACATGTGTAGGAATTCTCTCATTGCTTCCAAGTGCTTTCAAGAATGGAAAACAAGCTCTAGAACAGGTGTATCACATCCAAATTAGTTATATTTTGAAACGAACAGAGTTTATGTTGATGAATAAATAAAGATTTGTTAACAAAATTGAATCATTCCAAACAGATTAATATGACTTTCGATTAATAGTATCTTTCTTGGATTTAGAGCTATAGCTTTTGTCATTTTCCTTTACCTGAGCACGTATTGCAGTCTAACATAATTATTTATTAACTACATATTTATTAGGCAATTCTTTAACCGCCTACCTTGCAATTAGGTAATATTCTGGGGCTTCCTTTACATTCCATGCTCAGTTCTTTGTCTTGTTAAGGTTTGAAGGTTTCTTTAGATGTTCTGCAAATACGAGGGCTGTTCAATAAAAATGATCATAATTTTGTTTACGGTCATAATATTTCGCACTAAAATTCAGTCTTGTTATATTCTGTTAGCTTAATGTGAAACAAACACGCCGTAGTAGTTTCATTGTTGGTACTCCTGGTTCCCGCCTGTGAGAACCAGTCAAGTTCATACATGTTCAGTATCGCCTACCGCCGCAATGGAGGTAACATGCAGTTTAAAGTTGATGTTAGAGGAGGAACCGGAGTTTCTTTCAAACGTAATCACTGCTGATGAAACTGGGCTACATAATTTTCATTCTGAGAGCAAACAGCAAAGCTCAGTGTGGAAATCTCCTTCATCACCAACCCCTTAAATAGCAAAAGTACACCATGTTGTACCTGCACACACATCAGTAACTGAACAATACTACAGGGATGTCCTGAAAATATTGCAAGTCCATATCAGGCGCAAAAGACTACATTTCCATGAAGCAGGCTGGATGCTGCACCACGATAATGTGCGGCCGCATATTGCCAATATTGTCGCTGAATATCTTGCAAAAATCAAAGTGAAGTGCATCCCTCAACTTCCCTGTAGTCCGGATGAAGCCCCATGTGATTTTTTTTCTTCTATTCCCTAACTTGAAGAAGCGCCTTCGTGAGAGGTATTATCCATCATCAGAAGCAGTAGTGAAGGCTGCGGAGTCGATTTTGAAGGATATCTAAAAATTGTTTCCAGCATGTCTTTGAAGACTGGTAGAAACACTGGGACAAGTGCATGGCATTCAGGGGACACTGTTTTGAGAAGGGCCATCAAAATTATGAGAATGAGTAACGGTATGTTGTCAAAAAAAATGTGATCATTCATTATTGAACAGACCTCGTTTATCTGCTTTCTCCTTAACACTTTGTGCCCAATCATTGTCATCTATTCTAACTGGTGGCACTTAAGCTATTGGCCTTAATAGCCTTTCAAATGGAAGTCAGTATCTTTACATGCAACCAACTCTTTGAAATAACTGCTTATAGTTTCATTTTGTGGTACTTTTCACATTATTCTAAGTTTGTTAACTCTCTTATTGCCTGTAACAAATCAATACGTTGCTGTCTTTTTCGAGCTGTTCTTTTTACATTAATTGACTCTCTTCTTCAAGAGAGAGTAATTTAGCATAATTTTGCCATACATATGAGATTTGATTGTTGTGTTCCTCCAAGATGAATGCTAAATGCTGGTAGTTAAAGGATCGATTCCACTTCCTATCTGTTCAGGCGTTTTAAGTAGTAGAAAGAGCTGTGCTCCAAATGTTTTCCATCTGTTTGTTGATAATTTAATTTGGTGATGCTTTTATATCAATTTTTCATCAATGATCACAACTATATGTGTATGATTTAATAAGAAATGGCCACATTCTCCTCTTACATAAAATCTATTGATTAATGATATTGATACCTTCTATCAGAGGCACACTATGTTGGTAAACCTGTGTAGTAAAAGTCGCAATTGTTTTTCTTTCCTAACTGATAGATTATTTTATCTTACGAGGTGGACATATTGATCCTCATGATGTTAAGGGAACAATCAATTATGAGTTTATTTCCAACTGATTTAAAGTGTACGTATACGTATAATGTGGAAAGTATATTGCTGTGTTTAGTAAGTTTTGAATATATGTTTCACACAGCGCTGGATTAATTTGTTTCCGGAAAGGAGTATATTATGAATGTGTCAGAATATTCAATGCTCTTACAAGGTACTTAAAATTGCTCTCTTCAGAGAAAGTAGATGAGTGTAGGTCTGCTTTTAAAATTATCACTGCAGGAAGGTCTAATGCTCCATTTGTGGATGAACATTAAAGTGTCCTGTGCAATAAAGGGGGGGGGGGAGTTGTAGATGTATCCATATACAAATGGCTATCATATTTTCCTGTATTATGTGGCATATTTGTGTATGACACTTTTAAATCTAATTTCGTTTTTTTTTATCTAGTAAGTCGATTAGGCACTGTGTTCAGGTGTATTGTGATGAGTAATTGCATAATATTGTGTGTAGTAGTTCTTAGAATGATTTCCTCTTTCATTCGAATGTTACATATGTCATATTTTTGTTGGTGGTAGTTAACAATGATTTATATTAAATTTGTGAGTTGTTGTCTGTATGACGTGTTCAATGTACAGAGTACTGCTCAGTGACGGGCCAAACGAAAAGAAAGGGAAGAAAAATAACAAAAGAATACTTTGCATATAATGTTTTATGTAATACAAGCTTCCCTTGGTTACTATATTTTGCAGAGCATGTAAAAAAAGAAACTTTTCAAATTAAAAGATTCTTTGTTGAGGGGTTTTGTCTTATGTAATATTCTTGGTAGATGTAGAATTGAAATTGCTGTTTTAGAATTTAACCGACACGCTTTACGATTGTTTGAAATGAAATACGTCTGCATGTATTCAACTCAAAATCCTATATTGTGTAACCGCAGTGTCAGGCAGCGATTAAGAAGGGGCGAATTAATGGAAATCAGATAATTAAAAAGAAGATAAATTAATAAAAATGCTTTGTTACACTAATATAAAAATCTTGTTATTTATAATAATATGAAATTAGAATTGATAGGTAATGATTAAAATAGCGGTAGACTTAAGAATAAGAAAGAAAGAATATAATTTAATATAACATATATACCAGCATCCAGGAAAGAAGGAGAAAATATTCTAGTAAAATTCTGTACACGTTGGAGAGACAGCAAGGAAGGTTCGTTACCTTCTTTGTGCTTATAAAAGTTCAATGTCTGAGAACTATAGAATACTTCCAGCCAGGAATGTGTTTGGACAAAGGGGCTTTCAAAATGCAGTTGAGCATGAACGCTAAAGAGATTTACTTCGCTGATTTGATAACGATGTATGCCGTTACAAACAACTCAGGGTAGGCGTTCCCCAACTCAGGGTGGGCTGAACGTCAATGAGTTAGATCAGTTTTGCAAACCAATGCGAAAATTCGAAATAAATGAAAAACGAATAATAATGTAACATTTGAGAAGGGTGAGTTAGTTTGGTCATGTGATAAAGTTAGAGAGGGGATCAGAACACGGTTGGAACTGAATCGTGAAGAAAGAAAAATTTACTTAAAACGGCTACACTACGACAGGAAGGACGTATTCATGTGCGTTAAGAAGCAGAAACGAAGCTTTTTAAGTTTGAAATGTAGGGAAGTTAAGAATAGTGGAACCAGCGTAAGTGGAAGGATCATTAGAAGTTTATTAGAGCAAAGTAGTCACCGTATAAAGAAGAAATAGAAACCACGCGGAAGTAACTTTAAACAAGTAATCCAGGGTTTCAAGTAAAGTTGAATTTATGTTAGGACTAACAGGTGGTTAGTGACACAAATCGATAAGAAAACTTAGTAAGTATTAAAACAATTAATTTTGCAACGATACAAAGTGTTATTAATAGACTGAGTAGCCAACAACCACCAAAATCCATTTCCTACAACCATTTACCTGAGGATAAGAGAACTCATAGCACCAATTAGAACCCAATCAATTTAACACTGGTTTTGCGGGTTTGCCGCAATTGTTATTCACAAATACAAGAAGTTCTCAAATCATAATCTTCAATAGGATCATAGGTATTTAAGGTAGTATAAAAAGGACAAAAGCTTAGTTCTTAATACAAGAATATTACGGTTTGATAATTTTCCTTTTTTATTTCACATCATTCTTCCGTAAAATCTATTTTTTCTAATTATTCATATGATATCAGAAAAGGGGCTTTGGAAATGTCACTGTCCCATAACTTTATTACATTTTATTTGTATCTGTAGGATATTTTGGACTCTGTGGTATGTATTATGTTCATTATATACTCTGATTGTTGATTTGTTTTTCTTGATAGCAATATTGCTAAACGATTTAGACTGACACACACGTAGTTCTAATTCTGGCATCAAGTCAGATACTTACCATTCCAGTTAGGGAAGGGATGGAAGACCCCCTTGCGGGCCCCCGAGGCTGAGGGGGGAACAGATAACGTGCAGGCGTGCCACTCACATAATTGAGTGCCATTGAGGGATCGTTAGTTCGACTATAGCCCGCGGCGGCGCTATAATGGAGAGAGAGAGAGATACCTGGCTTGTCTCCTCCATGGTACGACACAAGTAGACCGTCGGGAGATCGCAATGACTTCTGGCACGTATACGACTCCTTAAGTGTTCCAGCTGAAATTCAAACTCTCCTGATAACCCCTTGGCTGATTTTACCTCCGTCAGAGATACCTACTGGAATTACACAGATTTAACTTCAGTATCTCTCTATTAGAATTAAAGAATTTCCTTTGCCTTAGCAACGTCTCCTAGATGTATTACTGCATTGCATATAAATCATTCCTTTCTCACACTCCACGCGTTTCTTATGGCTTAAGGAAAGCTTAAAATGCCCATAGCCTCAAATTTAAATTACCAAACTTCATCACCAATTATTTCAGAAACTACTTAAGGTATCTCCAACTGAAATGGCGGTAAAGCAGCGTGTGAGCCATGCCTGATTCCCTTTCAATCTTGAATTTTTCTTGATTAGCTTTACCCGCTGGACGAATGCTATTGTTGTTTCTCAGGAATCACAATTTTCTTTGTATAATTTATCTTTTATTCTGTTTCTCCCTCGACTTTCAGGTTTGCTGCTGGGCTTTTGGGTATAATTAAGATGCCAGACAGAAAGCGCGAATGCTTGTATTCAGCGCAGAACTGTTAAAGACTTCCGCGCGTCTTTGTGGTCTGTCTGCGGCGTGTAGTCACCTGTGGTTTGGCGGAGGGGTATCTGAAATAAATCTACATATATCACAGAGTGTTAGGTGTAATTTGTGCTTATTTTTGTTCAGATTGAAATATTTAGAGGAGTTAAACGTTGACTTTTATCTTCATTGGTCCACTTTTACTACTACTATTATATGCAAGGAGCTAACAAATTACAGGAGAAAAATATGGGATAAGAAATGGGACAGTGTAGGTAAAGAGATATTGGCGGTACGCATGCTAACGGAGATGGGAGAAAAGAAAAATAGATGTATAGGAGATTTCTTATATAGGATAAGAGAAAAATGGATTAGGATAAAAGAAGAAATGTCACCAAGCTGCTCAGGAAAACCAAAGGCTTATAGCCAGAGGACCTGAGTCAACAAGTAAATCTTAGGATCAGAAATTTTATGTATTTGTACAGGAGGTATAGTACAGTATGTTCTATGTTAAATTTTATTGTACTGAATTTGTAATGAATACTGTACAAATAAATAAATATCAAATAAATACTACTATCACAATGGGGTTTATTGAAGAAGATGATATCGAAATTAAGGTTTTCCATAAGTAAAGAATCATGATGGATGTCAAAGGAACGTTGGTTCTTTGTTAGAACACGTGCAAGGCCAGTTAAGTGGAATAGCATTTCGGGGGAAGGTTGTTATGACAAAAGCAATGTAAGAAACAGTGCCCTTAGCAGTTTTCTAAAGGGGCTCACTTGACTTGTTGAATAGGGTATTCTTTGAACCATTCAGAATGGCATGACAAAACATCCAAAAAGAGATTTTTGGTTGAATGAAGAGGGCTTTCAGAAAGTGTAAGTTACATATACACCCACACGCGCAGCGGACAAGAGTCTTCGGCGTGGAGCCGATTAGAGCAGTTCGTGGCTAGGAAGCCATTAAAACAGTCTTCGGCGTGGAGCCGATTAGAGCGGTCCTAGGCGTGAGGGCAATTAGGGCAGTCCTCTTGTTCTGTCTTGGATATTTGTCGATTTATATATACGTGAGGAACGAATAAAGTTTATCGAGCAATAAACATTCTGCCGTCAGTAACTCTAAACAGGGATATTGGTAGCCCCTGGTCGGCAACTTCAATTTCAATGTTCTAAAAAAAGAAGCAGTGAATAAATAGGTTGGAAACGGGCATTCCAGTGTCATTAAATATCCTTCTCACACACATCCACGCATACCCTGAGAGAAACCTCATTGTTTTAGCCTGAGCTAATCAAAAGTGCTTCAAACTGTATTGTCAAGTGGAACATTGTTCGCCACATATATTGTTGCTTCAAATTGGCGTCCCAACGTGGAATTGTGCGCCTTGTTGAACTTTTGTATCAAAGATATACATTTTTCCCTTCAATACATGGAAACGTTTATTAAGTAAAATTTATTACGATTTAATTTCTGCAAAATAATAAACTAACTTTATAGCACAGGAACCGCAATACCATTGTTGTGATATTTTTGTTCTTCTCCTTCAAGTATTAAGCCTCCAAAGGCTTGTTGCGTGCTCCATTTGCGTATTTCATTGGATTAGCCAACGTTTTTTTGGGCCTTCAGATGTTTCAATTTCCTTTAGGTCTGTTATTTTATATTTTCCTCGGGTATCGTTCCTTATTCATTCTATCTCAGTATGCTATCCACTTTTGTCTGTTATGAACTTATCTCCGTTTATGTTAAAGACCTATAATTGATTTCTTATATCATCATTCTTTATTCTGTCTCTTCTAGTAACTCCCAAAACTGATCTTAAAAGTCTAGTTTCTGTTACCTGTAAGCTACTTTTATATTTGCTTGTTATAGTCCAAGTTTCGCTACTGTATAGGGCTATTGGAACTCTATGTTTTTGTTGTAATTTACGTCCTCCAACGTTAAGTCATATCGAACGATGAATGAAATGGGTGAAATGATGCTCAAATGAGTCCGGGGTCCATAGAGCTTAGAGCTACCAGACATTCGTCTATCAGGATAAGGGAAAACCTCGGAAAAATCTTATCCAGGTAACTCACCCTGACCGAGATTCGAACTTGGGACCTCTTGAACGTGAGGCAGACATGCTACCACCACGCTACCGAGGCGGGCTGGAACTCTGTTGGTTTTATAGAATTTAATCATGGTATCCTCTCTTACTTTATTCTTTAAAGTTCTGTATAATATTTGGGACAGTTTGCTATTGGTTACGTTTTCCTTTATATAATTATATACCCGAATAGCATGCACAGCTGACTTGGCAGCTCATAGGAATTTTTTAACTGAAATGACTAATTCCAATTACCTTCCACCGTTATTTTTAAAACCTTCTACCATGATCTTGACCAGACTTTATTACTGATAATCATAATTATTTACATCTCTGCCTATCTCTAGTAACAAATGAAAAGTCCCTTGATTTTTGCAAATAATTTTTGAAATATTACCTCCTTAAGCTGCGCCTGAGAGGCAGTCTGGAAATCTTGCGCATCTTTCAAGTTATTCCTTTACATAATCATAGTAGGTGAAATGTCTCTACCAGATGAGACAACAGCCCTGTACTTCACTTGCGCACAAATCATTTCGAGTGCTAAAGGACTTATAGAACTCAACGGGGCCATTCCAAGTAAAAACACAGGAGAAACAGGCGCTTTATTGTAGGAGACCTTCGTTCTACTCTCTTGCTTAACAGTGAGGACGGAGTGTCCACTTTTTTGCCCCTGATTTGTTTTCCATGCTATGGATAACTAGTTGTATACTGCTCCTGTATTTTGTAGTTTAACACCTTGCCTATGGGCAGACCAATGAGCAAAAAAAGACCCCAAGTGTCCTTTTAGTGGAGGCTTAGTAATTGGAATTCTGTCTTTAATTTGATACATCTTATATGATTAATCTTTTAAACTTTATTCAAAACCGGGTGCATTTGCCATTTTGTGTATTTTGAATTCTACAATACTTCACAGGAAAAAAGGAATCATAATTTGTACACGCTTTGGAAGAGGAGAGGTGAACCTTAGTTCATAATTTTTTTTAGGAGTTTTGACGTCAAATGTTTGTTAATAGTTTGTACGGCGGCGTTTTTATGCTCAGGTCATGTGGATTATTTCTCTGCGAATAAATGGGAGTTTGTTTCCTTCAGTTTATTTCTAATAGTTCTTCTGGGGATGACATGTTTTCTTAAACTATTGAGAATTGCTGGAATAACCTTTATGTTTATAGTAAAAACAACCTATAGTTGGATTTTTGTTGGTGGTAACAACATAATTGGTTGTTTAATTTAGAAAACAATCCAAAATTCCTTAACAACCCAACCTCTTGTTTAAAAGTAGACCAGTATACTTAGAAGGCATTCATCTGCATCTGATATGTGCTAAATTGTTTTGGATAATGAGACATGACCAGAGCTAGGAAGTTCGTGCCGATTTCCTTGAACAGTGTAAGAGCGGCCAGGCATGGCTATACAACGCAGCGCTACTTGCAAGGACAAGGTTCATCGTAGAATACAACTCATTACTGCAAAGCAGGTGTAACTGAATGACACAGAGCACGTTGGTAGGAAGAAAGACATTCGAATAACATCTTTGTTGTACTTCAAAGATGAACAACTAAGTTTTCTGTGCATCCATTGTATGTTTTCTTGAAGTGTACTTATTCATGTCTTTATTTACTTCATTATTTACATTTACATTTCAGTGGGATACTTCGGCAAAAATGGAAAAAAGAGAAGCCAGATCGTGAACCTAAATTAGCTGAAATCATTAACGAATTTGCAACAGATTATCAATCAACAAAATATTGTTTTACGAGACATAGAATAACTTTTTCATTTGAAAGTCTTCAGAGGTACATTATTGTTTTAGTAATATGGCCACAGATGAGTAAATATGTAGTAAAACACAAATGTTCCAATGCTTGAAACTGAATATCAACTGGAATACCAATACATTTTACACGTTGCTGAAATCAATGGTTTTAAGAAATCAACCATATTTAAATTCATTAATGAACATATATACAAAAATCACATAAAATCAATTACTACTTTAAAGAAACCAGAAACTACAGTTATATATAAGAAGTTTACTTACCACCCTTGGGCCTTCAACAAATTTAAAAGAATCTTCCACAATTATAATATAAAATTAGCTCCAAAAATAACTTCAGTCTCAAGAATTAATTAAGAAACCTTTAAGCAACACCGTCGATAAATTAAAATTATCTGGAGTATACAAAATACCGTGTAACAACTGTGAGTCATACTACATTGGAAGAATTAAAAGAAGTCTTAAAACTCGTCAAATGGAACACTTAAGAAACATAAAACTTAAATAGAAAAATCAGCGGTTGCCAAGCACTTCTGGAAATGCAACCATGAAATTATACAAAGTATACAACAATTAAAATATGTGTAAGCTGTTAATGAACTGGATATTTGGGAAAAAATTTATATTCTAAATAGTGTAAAAGAAAATATTTTGGATTTTGATATACCAGCATTGAATAGTGTTCTAAAATTTATTAAACAAGTTAATCAAGCCAACACCGATGTAGCTCAAACCATGATTATGAATAATATAAATCAAGTTAAATTTAACCCAGATTTGAACCAATCTAGGTTACCCATGAACCACATGGAAGAGAAAGTACATCTACTTCAACAGACAACTGGTAATCAGGATATTGTTCCAGAAACTGAGATAGAAGAGGAAGTATATTTGCCACAACAAAATCCAACAGTTTAACTTCTTCATATCCAGAGATGAAGCAACTCCAACCTGTTAATACCACAGGTGACATCATCTGTGTCTTCAAGGGGAGGAGCTTTAACCTTCTTGGAGAGTCAAGTGGACGACGTCCGACAGTAGATGGAGCAGAACCCACTGAAGATGGTCTGAAGCAAAGACCGAAAAGCGCTTTTGGAAGAAATGGTGAACACCGACCAGTCTTAGTGAGTAATCTTACAAATTAGGCATGCCAGCTACTCATATTTATATAAAACGTATCTCACTTTTAACAACTTGACAATTCTTCTTTAAAATGTAGTAAAATCCCTGCTTTGGTATTTTGTGTAGTAGGAGTCTTCAGATATTTAAGAAATTCATTGTATTATTTGGATATTATTTTACATTTAATCAGGAAATGTTACAATCCGAGCTATAATTGCTTGGGTGTTGTCACAATGTGTCTATTTAAAGAATGACATCAGCCAGAGACAAACCCGTATGTACTATATAAGAATTTGCACGTTGGTGTGTATTTACGAATGTCTCATAAGCCTTTTTTTCTCTGAGCAACCGGTTTCAATGCCTCTCCGCTGTGCGTTTCTTATCTACGACTTGTTTGGATGCCGGGAGAGGGTCGGTCGCAACCTGCATAGGGAACGGCGAGCGCTACGAACTTCCTAGCCCTGCTCATTACATTAACAAGTTTAATATGAGCAAGATACCAATTTAATATCCTCTTAACTTCACATATTTCCTGGCAACAATATATCCTGAGGTAACATGGAGGGAAATCCAGCTTTTACTTGAAGATTACAATATACCTATAGCAGATGTGCATGAATTACTCGTTAATAGGGAACATCTTGTAAATGTAAACATATGACTAACGCAGAAGGCCTGTTACTCCTATATTTAAATTTTTAATGGTTTATTTGTAATTGACGAGTTGATTTTTAAAATGTAATAACGTAAATAAACTAAGTAAAGGATTTAAATCACTACATCATAATTTTAACCAACAGTCTTAAATCATTAACAAAATTAAGGCACATATTAATATCTAATTACAGAAAAGACATCAAGGAAAAGTATATTTATTTTTGAAATTCTATGATGTTCGTTATATTCCACGGATGTCCATTGATTCCCGGAGTCTTATGTAACAAACACGAGCAGTGTTTTTGTGATCTATGAGACGAAATGCTATCAACTCTAATATTTATGTTAAAACATGACAAAATAATGCCGATAATCCTAAAATGAACTCTAAATGCAAAAGCGCAAAATTTCGTTCACAGTGTTCTCGCACGGATAAAATATGGTGGCATGAGAAATAAATAATGAATATAAGTGGTGGTTAGACGGCATCAGGCAGATATAGGCAACCCGCATATCATAGCCACAGACGCTAATGAGTGGCTTTGCCGGCAGTGCCCGCAAGCCGCAGTTCCATTTTACAGCATTATGTAGTTCTGAAACTGTGTTGAATGAGGATTCATTTCATTACGCAGCAAACTAATAAAGAAAAATATGCAGCAACATATATTTCGAAACATATTTTAATTTTAGATTCTGCTTAATATGATCCATAACCTATTTGCAAAATTGAGTTACTTATTTGGTAGACATCCAGCAGTCCCTGTGTCTATCCTTCCACGAGGGACTCATGTGAACATTCTGCACACCCTTGAGCATCCTGCAGTAGCAAACAGTAACCTCACCTTAACCTGGAGTTTCAGCACTGAAGATAATTCTGGTTTAGTTTCTTAAACACTTAATTCAGACGCTCCAGTTAATATCTAGATTTGAAACAGATTTCTAAGTAGGTAGAAAGGAGCGCATCCTCTTAAAATGACGCGGGATGTTTTGAATTACCTATAAATCTATCAAACTCAGCTCTCAGGCTAATTTTCCTTCTATGCGACTTCTAATTTATTAAGCATAAATAAAAAGAACCTAATACCATAATACTTGGTATATATTCTAATCTATACAATACTGTCCTGAATTAAATTTCCATTTGGCATTGAAGTGATCTGAATGAAAGAATAATGTATAAGTTTGGGATGTCCCATTAAGGGCAAAGGCCTCATACTACAGAGCAACTCATTAAGTATTCCTCAAGCGATAAGCTATGCCGCATTAGTGCAACAAGTCTAGTACTGTGATCCTGTGAATTATCATTTGTCTATTGTACATATTCACTGCACTGCAACAATTTCCTCTGCACTTGGAAGGCTCCTTCCTGGGTTCCTTGGTTTTGCCTTTTACTCTTGGTTTTGGCAAAGGCTGGCTGGCTGCTATCATCTTGAAGAAGTCCTTGACCTAGCTCTGTGTCTTCTACCCATGAATGGGTCTCACGTCGTGGTGTGCTGCGTCAATCTGTCAGCGTGAAGTCTGGCCAGATGACGGCCCCATGTCCATTTAATCCTGTCGACTTAGTAATGACGTCTGATGTTGACGTAATATGAAGGGACTCAATGGAAACTTTATCTTTCAAGGATGTGTACAAGATTTTCCATAGCATGCTCATCTGCATACCTTTATGGACTTCCTATATTTGCCTGTGAGGAACCAGGTTTTGAAACCACATATTAGGTTTGGGTATATACAGGAATGGAGATTTAAGTGACATACACATATATAAATGGACCAACTACTGTAAACATATTTAAAAGTTCAACACATTTATTATTTGGTGTGGCCATTCCGGTGAATGCTTGTGTTGTTGACTAATTACTCAAATGTTTTTCTACGCTGTATATAGTTCAACAATTCCATTTCTGCGTACTTTAACCAATTTCCAATTCAGGAACACATTTGAGTCCGTTCAATTGCTGCTCAACAAAGAATGCTAAGAATTAAAACCTGACAATACGCTGTCATTTTGTTGTACGGTTCCTTCCCCAAGGATTATTATACGACACGGGTAGCCGAATTTATTTAGGCATGGACATGGAAACAGTAGTTGTGGGATTCAAATCCTGCCAGAACCATCCTAATTGTGATGTCTTGTATAGAAAACTCAGCTGTTTAACATTCAAGAAATTGCTCAATAAAATTCAAGAACATTTGTTAGTTCCCTTGCTGTTTGGTTCAATTGCCACGTCGCCCAACTACCTCAGAATCCTTCGTCCGGATCTGTCCCCGTTAGTATAGACCCAAAAGATCTTCCAGTACAGGATATACTCATATAATAACATTTCCTGTGAGTATTCCCTCTTCCAAACGCATGACCGCGCAAGAGAATACCTCTGGGCAGCTCCCTCCTCGTTACTCTCGAAAGAACCTCCGATGCTACTTACTGGTAAAGGTCCCCAGCAACGATTTCTTCCACTTAGTCGATGTGTATGCCACTCGTAGCTCTTATTCTGTAAATGTTGCACCAAACCTCGGTTGGCAACGCTCTGTATATCTCTGCCTGTCGACCATTCATCGGTTATTTTCCCCCCTCTTTGCTGCTTTCATATAATGTGTGTACAAAAAGATAGCATTCCACTTAATTTTGCCTAAAAATAACCATTTGAAGCCCTTCGTACCTCCTCCTCAAAAATGTTGTGAAGAAAAAACCTCTCTCTCACTCTCTCTCTCTCTCTCTCTCTCTCTCTCTCTCTCTCTCTCTCTCTCTCTCTCTCTCTCTCTCTCTCTCTCTCTCTCTCTCTCTCTCTCTCTCTCTCTCTCTCTGTGTGTGTGTGTGTGTGTGTGTGTGTGTGTGTGTCTGTGTGACTGTGAACATCATAACTGAATATGAAGAGTAAATTAACTACTGAAAAGGGTTTTACGTTCGTCCTTTTCAAAGACGGGGGTGTAGGCCCACTCTTCCTAACTTTAACATGAAGGTTTTTCCTTTCGAGCACTTTTACTTTCTCAAAAGTAATCACAAGCTACTATTAAATATTATATAGTTAAGATACTTGCACGAGAATTAATATGTATATAATTAATTGTTTTGGGGATACCTCTAAATGTCCAATATACCTGGCAAACCGTAAGAAATAGATATAATTTTAATCAACAAAAACGTAGATCCTGTTAAATGAAGCACAACTTATGTCAAATAAATTTACTGTGACATTAACCATATTGTCGCGAACCCGTATCTACGATCGCGTGGCTTGTTTACACAAAAGAAACTGATAGGAGGGCAGTGTGAAAACCAAGAGCCCGCGGACAAAGATAACATGCAGATAAGGGTCGGCCGAAACAAACAAACTGAGATAAATGGAAATTTCTAGTTACTTCTAGACTGATAGAGATTGTTCGTGCTCTGGTTTATTTGAGAATCACCTAGAAATTATCTGTGAAGTATTTAAAGAGGCGACGATTGGCCAAGAGTTAGTTGCAAGTGGTGATACATTGTTGTGAAATAAGAGACAGCCAGCTGTGTTGTTGTAACGAGAGCAAACGATGTAATCTGCTGTCACTGTTTGTTATTGTCATCGACCTTGGCAGACTGATGGTGTATGTAACGTAATGCTGCTGTAATCTATAAGAGTATTTCTACGAAAATAAAGGAGATTTTTAATTTCTGCAACTCGGCCTTTTAATACTACGAACCCACAAAGTCACAACATCCAAGATACTCTTTGTTATTGGTGTGCATTTTCAAATCATTTATACCTTTCTGATATGTAAAAAGTTAATAGGTCGCATGTATATAATGGAGGGAAATAAATTCATTCATTCAAAATTGACAATGTCGATTTGTGTAACTCAATTCATTAGGCACTGGCTACTGATCCCAAGGAAGCGTGCTCAAACCAATTCTAGACCAATGGATTTTAAGTGCTTTTAAAAGTGTCAGCATAATATCAATAGATTTTCAGGTACATGAATGAAGACACTCTAAGGTTATAAACTAACACACTTTCGGAAATGTGATAAATATATGCTCTTTTGGTAACTCAATTGCAAATACCCAATGAGGTTTCGCAGCAAACGGTACCACAAAATTATACATGATGTTAGGAATAATGGAGCCGTCAATATAGAGCGCCAGTGAAGTTGAAGACTATTATTACCAGTTGTCGTATTTTGCTTGTGGTAGAACTCAATATTTTAACAAACTGGTCCATATAAGTGTACTAAGTCCATTGGTTTAGTGCAACTCAAAGGCAACCTTTTCTCACCGAAGAAGCGCACACTGTGCACAGTGAAATGGACTGAAGGAACGCTCACAGTTGCGTCAGGATGCACAGTCGATACAAGGACCAGAATTTATGAGCTCTGCGAAACTAAAAGAAAAATCGGAAGACGTGATGAGGCTATAACAAACACTGAACTTGTACATAACCAATTTAGACAGAATTACTTGTAAAGAGAAAATGTGCTTAACGTAATTAGGCAGTATAGAATTACCAAGACGATGTATTATGGGATAGCCAAATGTAAATTAAAGAGGAAAAAGGAAAGGTGGATAAGAGAAAGCTCTGCGCCCTAAATTACTACTGTGAAAAAACGGAAGCTAATAGAGGCGTAAAAGTTCTATTCTGTAAGAATTACAACCGCCTTTAATATAGGAAAGTGTAGCGGCAACTCAAGTGATTCTCTAATTGTGGTAAAGGATGTACAAGATGACCAAGTGGATGGCACTGCAGAATCGTATCCATAAGTAAAGCTATAAAGGTGGCTGTGGAGGCATGTTAAGGTGCTGACAATATATAGACTGGCAGAGAAAAAAATTGCAGCTCGTTTCAGGACTGTGTTCATTGAAACATGGGCATATGTGGGTATTGAGGGGTTATAGCACTGGTGATTGAAGTTTCGCGATGAGGAGACAATAGATGGCATTGCTCAGGGATGTCTCTCTGACTTTCGTGATCACTCTGCAGTCAGTCACTGTGGTACCTTCACAGTTGAATAGCAGTGTCGAAATTGCAACGCCTATTGGATGTAATGTATCGGAAGTGTAACGGTGTTTTAAGCAATGGACTTTGGAACATTCTTACTCCCGTAGTGGATGTTTTGGACGGCCAGGTTGTACATGTATGCCTTGATCGATGCATTTTACGGGTATTATTGTGTGCCCAAACTCCAAAGAAACGATCCGGGCACAAGTAACATCTAGTTTGTCAGCAACGACTACTAAAAGCGTTTTCTTGCAGAAGAACTCAAATCACATGTGCCTCTGGCTGAGGTACCTGTTACACCATAATATCACTTTAAACGTCCCCTCTGATATAAAAAAGGGTTAATTGGACAGTGGAACAGTACCCTCACATCTTTAGCGATGAGAGTATGTTCTCTCTGTACACAAGTGTTGCTCGTGTACGCTTATGACGTAGAGCTGGTAAGCGAACTCGTTCAGAGCAAAGAAAATGTTATCTGTTAATCACTGAAATGAAGTTAGTGAAGAAAATTACCAATATGGAAGAGTTACAACATGTAGATAACTATAAACTTGAAGGCGCATCCAAATATAATCTTAAATATTGGAGAAAATTTATTCTAACATCCTCTAAAGTCATAACGGACGTTGACCAAAATAG
Organism: Mantis religiosa; assembly: GCA_030765055.1. Taxonomy (NCBI): domain Eukaryota; kingdom Metazoa; phylum Arthropoda; class Insecta; order Mantodea; family Mantidae; genus Mantis; species Mantis religiosa. Next base: position 53,629,630 of record CM060954.1, read on the forward strand.
GTGAAATTATGTCTAAATGAGCTGAGTACCCGACATTCATCATCAATATAAGTAAAATACCTGGAATACACCTTACCCAGGTAACTCACACTGACCGAGATTCAACTTGAGACCCTTTGAACGACAATCCCCTTATAACTTTACAAAATAGAAAAGGGAAAAGAAAAAGGATTTTCATTTACACTTCAGAAGGTGATCACTGGAATTGCACGCTCCAGGACGAAAGCTATTTTTCATATTGTAGCGTTCCAGTTCCTGGGTTTATTTCATTAGGAACCTGAAAAGAACATTCTCGTAGTAAGTAGTGGATGATCTGGTTTTAAAGAAATGAAAACCAGATCAATGAGATAACTACAGATCTGTGCAAATAGAGTTACCGGGAATTTACTGCAATGCAAACGATGAACACCTCTCCTATCCTATTGGTTTTATAAGATAGAAAATGTATTATTTCCCAGAACGTTTACGCAGGTAAAAACCATTATACTACTGTCACTAACAAATCAAATTGCCTTAATGAAACACAACGCCGCATTAACACTGCTAAACTTCTATTACAAGATTTTCGCCAAAATTGGTTACAGATAGAAAGATAGTAAATTTCATCCATTGCTTTAAGGGGGGACGTATGCAAATGTTCAGGGTCTTACATAAATAGCCGTAACATCCAAAGTTTTCAAACTAGAGAAGTGATACTTAGTGCACTCATTTAAGATAATACAGTTAATATGCACAATTTTTTCATAATTTTTTATTGCTTATAACTAACGCTACATGTTTTTTCTATATGCAGAGATATTTACAAATTTAAGCTCATTTTGTTTTCAAAATTCACGTATGCTATCTTTCTGAAATTTGGTATGTTATTTTAAATCACACTAAAAATGAATTTATTGGATTTAGATTTCTTATTGAAGCTGTATAGAATTTTAAAAAATGTTAATCATATGCATCATTTAAAAATTAAAATAATTTCATATATTTTGTGTCATCACATTCCATCTGGAGCTTAATCTTAAATTCTAGAACCAACAAAATGTTCATTGTGGCATACGAAAGCTGTGTGCTAAATTGCATCACTGTAGATGAAGTAGTTTGAGAGAAAAATGGGTTGCAGTTGTAGAGAATGCAAGTTACGGGGAAAGGCAATTAAAATACAATAAGTATTATTCAGTTTGCCTTTTAATTTTAAGTCAGAACTTCTCATATCCATAGTCTGTATCCTCATTCTGGTCTTCTTCAGCCTTTCCTTTTAAATTCCTCTTCTGTCTTGCTTCTTTCTGCATTAATTTCATAGCTCTTTCTGCAGCAGCGATGCGAATGTCGATACTCCGCAAAATTGTTTTCATAAACACACCAGGTTGATACCCTAACTGGTGCATAACTTTCTTTCTGGCAACATTTCCATCATTAAACACTATTGCAGCATCAAATGTAGCGATTTTCACCACTATGGAAGACACAGATGATGTTCTGGAACACCTTTTCCTTATCAAACGGTTGAGGCTTTCATTTGGGTTTTGTGTCTCTCCATAGAGACATTTTTTAGCAAGTCTGGGTGTGCTAAGAATTGGTAGGTGAGCTTTATAGATTCCAAGACAGCTGAAGGAAGACTATGTGTTGCTACTATGCTACTATGCAACACTAGGGCTTTTAATTTTTTAAAGGTACATACAGACCACGTACAGTCATAATATTTTGGTGTTTGATAGCTAACACTATATACTATTTTACAAAACAATAAAAAATTAGATTTTTTGAACATTTTCTTGTACGTCCCCCCTTAAGATACACTAACAACATGCTGATGGATAGTCGACGTGAAAAATTCAATGCCATGGACGGGATTTGAACTACGGATCTCCTGGTTTCCGTCCAGTCGCTCTTAACCTTTGAGCTACCATGGTCAACGTGCCGGGGATATATACGAGTCAAATTGAGAATTGTCAGGACGGCACGTTAGCCATGGTAGCTCAAAGGTTAAGAGCGACTAGACAGAAACCAGGAGATCCGTGGTTCAAATCCCGGCCATGGCATTGAATTTTTCATGTCGACTCTATCCATCAAAAACCTTAGCCTATAAACGGCTAGTGTGGAGAAAAGATTAATTTCCATCAATTAACTAAAATAATAAAAGTTAAATGATGAAGCCTGGGACTCAAGTACTTACAACAGTAAGTCGCCACAAACGGTATATCTCGGATGCCAGAACCCCTAGTGGTCTACCGGGGAAATATACGAGTCCAGTGGAGAATTGTCAGGATGGCACGTTGGCCATGGTAGCTCAAATGTTAAGAGCGACTGGACGGAAACCAGGAGATCCGTGGTTCAAATCCCGGCCATGGCATTGAATTTTTCTTGTCGACTCTATCTATCAGAAACCTTAGCCTATAAACAGCTAGTGTGGAGAAATGATTAATTCCTATCAATTAATTAAAATAATAAGAGTTAAATGATGAAGCCTGGGACTCAAGTACTTGCGATAGTAAGTCGCCACAAACGGTGTATCTCGAATGCGAGAGCCCCTAGTGGTTTACCGGGAAAAAATACGAGTTCAACGGAGAATTTAATGTCAGTAAGGCACGTTGGCCATGGTAGCTCAAAGGTTAAGAGCGACTGGACGGAAACCAGAGGATCCGTGGTTCAAATCCCGGCCATGGCATTGAATTTTTCATGTCGACTCTATCCATCAAAAACCTTAGCCTATAAACAGTTAGTGTGGAGAAATGATTAATTTCCATCAATTAACTAAAACATGCTGATTATTTATGGGATTCATTTAAAGTAACTACAAGGGGAAAATATGAAGCTATGATAAAACTGAATTTCAAAAATATTTTAGGAGAATGAAGCACATGTCCACAGAAAACGAAAATGTCAACACAGGTCATCTGTTTCACAGTCTCCAAGGTGTTAGGGAATAGATAACCACTTTTGCAGTTCTAGAAACGTTCAACGGAATTATTATTTTTCCTGCTGCATCTGTTCCAAGGCATTATAAAAAACACCTACGGTCTGTAATGCGCAGTTTATTGCAAAGCTTACGCTGACGATGTCACAATTAGAGCAGTAGATAACCGCGACGTCGGGGCAAACACACTTGCGGAATTAAGCCCAAGCTCACAAGGCAGAAATATCCTTTATAGTAATAATTATAATTAGGTCACACTCTTATGATATAAAGACAGCAATATAAATACTTGGTTTTAATTTACTACAAGGTTATAAGAGACGATTTCTTAAATGAAACAGACAGGGTGTTTCGATTTTCTTTATTAACAAAATGAACCAGAAATTTAAATTTGTAACAGAGCTTAAAATATTAGTCAAATGAATTCAGCATAGATACTGTTTCTTAAAACACATGTTACTGTGACCCTAAGGATGTGTAAGCAATGAAATGAAATGTGAAATGAAATGTGTAGTGTTTAACGCCCGCTTTTACTACATACGGCACCGCGGGCGATGACACTGATGATACATGAGATGATGGAGCAGTGGTGAACTGAGATGGTGGGGGAAACCGGAGATCTCGGAGAAAATCCGCCCCAGCGCCGTGTTCTCCACCACAAATCTCACTTTGCGGTCGCCTGGGATCGAACCCGGGCCACCTTGGTGATAGCCAAGCGGTCTAACCACTGAGCCACGGCGCGGCCCTTACCGATGTGTAAGCAGTGTCCATATAAAATAAATGGAGGTATAGCTTAATTTATTTTGGAAAGAAATTATGACAATATTTGGAGAAACTGCCATCCAGTGAAGCTGTTACTGTAACTGACATAGTATCCGGGAAGTGGAAGCTTACCATCCTTCCACACTTGACCAATTCGAACGCTACCATCTCATCTTCAGCACAAAATCAGCACCCAAAACTATTACCGAAAACTAATGCAAACATGCCCAGAAACCAAGATGTATATCCTTGAGTACTGACACTTATATGACAGAATCCTTCCAGAAGAAATTTTCGAATTATTGACACAAGGAGTATGAAATTTTTAATGACAATATTTCAATACCGTGAAGCAATATTTTACACACATGCGATGTCTGAAGATGTTATGATGATGCACCACCTTGTGGCACCATTTTGAAGCAGGATTATTTGCGATGAAGGTGGATTGCAGATTAAATTCTAACCTTTGGTGAAGATTTCGAAGAAATCTATAAGTTCCTCCTGCAAATCTAGATAATTAGGCTCATCTGTAATTTTTAGCGATGAGTTCTTTCTATTCCCCAGGCTCACGGTAACGGAGCTGAGTAAGTTAGTATTACAAATTTTGAAGAATGAATAAATAATGATTTTCTTGTTCAAAGATAGAAATTTAATTCCTCTTAAACATTTTTAAACTCTTTGTTACAGTTATAAATATTATTAGCGTAGTCTTTTTACAAACAGCGTTTGATGCTACGATGAACTCTTTCTTTTCTTGACGGACACACAAAATTGTTTCTGCATACACTCGAAGAAATAAATACACCTCTTACCCCTAAGACTTTCATAAATATAAAAACAAAATCTTTTTAAAACATTTAACAACTTCTTATCATATTACGTTGTCATGGTTACACCATTACCTACCTTACATTACTCCTTTATTTTATTATAAATACTAATCTCTTTGACTATTCTTAACAAAACCTGAAGTATCTAAAATAACTGCTACAAAAAGGAGACCTACGGTTAGGTTACCTGTCTGAAAACAATGTAATCAGTGGCCATACTGTTCAGGGAATAAATACATTGGAACGCTAAATTAAGCAGATCAAAATAGATCTTTAATTAGAGATTACCAAATTTGCAAGTGTCACGCTTTCACCATAATTTTCTTTATGATAATAGGTACCTATTAAAATTGGAGGTTTTGGTAATTGGTAACGGTGTATGGCCATCTTGAAAATGCATAGACCATACTCTGACAATATGAAATGCCACCCTATCTTGAGTTTCCTTTCAACAAGAGCATCACTTTTCAATCTGGTCCCTCATGAGAAAATTACATTACATCCTCAAGAAATAGCAGGAAGTAGATCTAAAGAGAAGAAAGGGTTAGGCAGCTTGCCACAAGGACAATGGGGCGCTGCCTAAGGGGTACTTCATGACAATGGAGACCCTCATTTCCCTCTATGAAGCAAAAACCTTAGACAATAAACAAATTTATATCCTTCTTACTTAGTGTATCACATCATAGTGAGAAGGATATTGCGTTTCAAGAAAAAAAAAATCAAATTGAGGTTTAATTTAATACGCATAATTTGAGAATCTTTAATTAAAAAGGTGGCATATATAAAAAAGTGAAAATAGCTTTCTCAACTGCAAAGTCATTTGCCTGTTTACTTTCTCTTCTATGTAATTACATGAAATAGAAACATATTATTTGTGGAATACCAGCACATTTAATAGGGACTGTACAAGGTATATACAAAAACACTACAATAGCAATAATAAAGAATGACAGCAAAACATAAGCAGTGGACATAAATAAAGGAGTACGACAAGGATGCCCTTTATCGCCTATACTCTTTAATATCTGTATTGATAATATGGTACAAGAATGGCAGCGAAGTATAAACCAAAATGCACAGAATGGAAACATAATTTTAAATACAGTATTATTTGCTGATGATCAAATGATAATATCCGACTCAGAAAATGCCACGCAAAGAGCAGTATATAGTTTAAACATCATAGCGGAAACATATAACCTTTCAATCTCAGAACACAAAGCTAAAGTAATGGCTTTTAGAGGAAAGAACAACACAAGAGCAAAAATAGTTATAAACAATAAAATAATAGAACAGGTTAATAGTTTTAACTATCTAAGCTACACAGTAGCAAATAGCAACAAGGATATGGAGGTGAAATTAAACAGATTCAGTCAAATGTGTGGGACTACAATAAGAACGCTGAACAGGAAAACACGAAAGGAAACACAGGTGAAATTTTATAAGATAATATCAGTCCCAACGTTAACATACGGTTCCGAAATATGAACACTGGCAAAGAACCAACGCAAACAGCTAGAATCGGCAGAGATGAGATTTTTGAGAAGCGTGGCAGGTTATAATATAATAGACCACGTAAGAAACGAGAAAACAAGAGAAGAGCTTTGGATTTTTAATTTAAACAATAAAATAATAAGGAACAAAAATGAATGGAAAAATCATATTTTAAGAATGGTCGCGGAACAACTTCCAAGAAGAATTTTAGATTATATGCCGAAGGGAAAGAGAAATGTGGTACGCCCAGCTCTACGCTGGAAGGATCAGTAGGCTCTGGAAGAGAACGGAAAGGGTCACAGGGCCCAATCCTTGAAGATGATGATGATGATGATTGATGATGATGATGTTGGTGGTGATGATGACGATGATGATGATGACGACGAGAAAAAAAATTGTGAAACAATTTGATAGCCAGCTTTCACCAGAAATACGTGTTTTGAATTCTTTGAATCCAAAATAAAGCATTCTGAAGAAAAAAGTATACGCACAATATTAGTGTGTGTGCGCGTGCGTGCGCACGCATCGCTAGCAGAATAACCCAAACACTTAGAGACTCGGTATTTAAGAATCTTTCAAGGGACAGCGCCCTGGCTGAGTGATTAGACCGCTTGACTCTCACCAAGGCGGCCCGCGTTCGATCCCAGTTGACCACAAATTGAGATTTGTGGTTGACAACTCTGCACTGGGGTGGGGTTTCTCCAGGATCACTGGTTAAGCTTCCATCATTCAACCAATTGCTCCATCTTCATTTCATGTATCATCAATGTCACCACCTGCGGTGCCACATGTATTAAAGCGGGCGTTAAACACTACACATTACAGTATCTTACCCTCGAAACACGTGACAGGTACATTCCTCTACACCAAACTAACACTTACATGGATTTCTTTTCAAAACTTCGATTTTTATTACAAAAGTTTTAACTAGGGGTGGGTCGACATCAGTATTGCTCGATACTCGATTCTCGATACCGATACATGATATTACCTACGATATCCATACTTCAATACTCGATACCGTCAATTCTATCCAAACTTTCAAGACAAAATAGAATGTTGTGAGCACAGTCGAATATGGTACATATTTAATGAGACAAATCTCAAAATCATCAATGTTGTTATTTCTAAGCTCTGAATTAGATATCTAAAAGAAAAACGGTCTACTTGTATAAGAATTTGTTCAAAAATAATAGTATTTTCACCCTTTCGGGGTCAAGTCCACCTTTTTTCTGTCACACGTGAATTCTGCTGGATAAATAGTCTTACAGAGAAAACTGTTGCAGGTGGAATATTAAAATAGTTAGGTTTTTCATTTTTGTAAATTTTAATTTCTTTTCTAGTACTCAGATGCAGTAGAAAAAGGTGACAATCGTCATTGAGATGTGCAGTAGTTATACCACATTCCTGACAATTTATCGGGCTTTGCAATGTTCCACCTACAGCAATAATATTTAGTGATTTTCAAATAAAACAAAGATTGCAGAATCATCACCAAAGTATCGGAAAAGAACCGAGCGAATCTCCTATGTATCGTTAGGTTTTATAAGATATCTTCATGGCAAATAAAATGTATATCTTGAATTCCCGGCAATGCCTCTGTAACTCTCTTCATTCTGAACGACTTTTACGTAGTTCACAGTTAGAGATAGACAAAATGATATTGCTTAAAAATGTGGTTGTCAGTAAATATCATTTATATACATTCATTGCAGAAGTATCCATTTCTGAGATATCCCTTGTTATTGGTCGGAATTTGTCAGTACTACGAGTTGAATCGAATATGTGTGGCGCACAGTTCCACGTTGACGCTCCAGTTTGAAGCAATAGTGGTTAGCGCAGTGTAAACCAATGAGATTTCTCTCAGGGTATGCGTGGATATGTATAAGTAAGGTTTAATGACTGCTTATTTTTATCATAACATCAAACTCGAAGTTGCCGACCAATGGTTACCAATATATCACTGTTTAGAGTGACTGAAGTTGGAATGCCTATTACTCGATAATACTTAATTCGTTACGTATGAACCGACAAATCTTCCCTCCGGTTCTGATCTGCAGAATAATCTTTCAATAATTCGCAGTGTCAAGAATCGTAAGCCGAGGTTCCGCGACTAGCTCAGTTCCACCGTGGCTCAGTGGTTAGACCGCTTGGCTGTCACCAAGGCGTCCCGGGTTCGATCCCAGGCGACCGCAAAGTGAGATCTGTGGTGCACAACACGGCGTTGGGGCGGGTTTTTTCCGGCACCTCCGATTTCCCTCGCCATCTCATTCCACCGGTGCTCCATCTTCATCTCACGTATCATCAGTGTCACCGACAGTGGTGCCGTATGTAGTAAAAGCGGGCGTAAACACTACACATTTCATTTCATTTTTCTTTGTTATTTTATCTAATTGTTTATGTAAATTGATTTCACATACAGATGGAGATGGAGAATTCCATGTACATCAATTATACGAGCTCTTTAAGCTGGTCCAATATAATCAGCATTTTTTATGTTCTATTTATACCCCGCCTTTAACTGCTATGGTCACATCGGCGGTCGTTCTCCTTTGGAACATGCCGAAGGTGTTAACTCGTTATCTTTAGTTTTTAATCATTAGATCACGCGCACATTCACACTCTCATTCACACTTCCAGACTCTGGGGAAGATGGGGAATTATCTTGGTCGGAGAAAAATCCCCAACCCCACCGCCGGGAATCGAACCCGGGACCCCGGGCAGGCAGGTGCTCCACCGACTGCGCTACGGGGCCAGTCGATATTCAGCATTACTTGAAGCAGAGCATGATTTATTAGGTGTAGAGTGAACATTTATTATAGATTGTTACAGTTTCTTTCCTTTTGCAATGTATAAAGTTGTAGATTTTTTCAAAGTACAATCTCTTGAATGCGATAGATACCTTTGTGCGCAGCTGTTATACTACGACAAGTGATTAGTTAAAGAACGTGTCATACATCACAAAAACGCATAGCTAATGAAACCTTAGATGGAAAATTTTATTTCTTTATTATATGAATGATTATAGTTCTTAGTTTAAAAATCCATGATGAATATGATTCCAATATTTCTTCTATGTAACAGGCTAGTGCACCACAGAGGTGTCTGACGAAGGTTTAAGGATCCTAAAAGGTGGAGCCTACCAGCCGCTACATCTAGGTAAACTTAAGCAAATGTAATCATAAAATCGTAAGCTGTGCTTTGTTCGTTCTTACAGTATTAAATGTAACAAATGTGCTGGTGTTGGCTCACAAACACCACCTGCGTAGGAATCAATTTGTCCTAAAAGCTACCGTAATATTTCAAATTCTGATACCATTCAATTACGTGGTGCTAAATCGAATCCGATTGTCTAATATGTTAGACAGAGTAGGCATAGGAATATGCTCCAATATAGCAGCTACTTCGATGCTCCTTCATATGCCATTGGTGTCTATTTTGATAGGGGTTATATGTGTTTTGCAAATGCATTTCAGATTGATGTTTACTGAGTATAAGTGACACTACTCCCTTCATGTTGCACACATATCGAATTATATTCTTTCCTCCGCCTTAGTAAATCACTTCTGATTTTAGTTGCATCAATCTTTCGAGTTATTATGAATGACGTGAATCATTTTGTTTTAGTGGTTACATTTGGCATTTAATGAGCAAGATACATCTGATGGGGCCTGTTATCAATGCAGCTCAAGTATCATGGTGTAGGGCAACCCATATAAACCTGAACCATTTCAATTAACTTTTTAACCAATAATAGGCCACACGTGCAACTTTGGGAGAATATAATACACATTTCTTTTTTAATTTACGTCCTCCAAGGTTAAGTCATATCGGACGATGAATGAAATTGGTAAAATGATGCTCAAAGGAGTCCGGGTTCCATGGGGCTTAGAGCTGCCTGACATTCGTCTTTAAGAATATGGGAAAATCCCGGAAAAGTCGTATCCAGGTAACTCACCCTGCCCGAGATTCGAACTCGGAACTTCTTGAGACTGACAAGCTACCATCTGCGCTACCGAGGCGGGCGTAATACACAATTGGGAGATCACATTACACTATTTATACCTATGTCAGAGAAATGTTGGAAGTGTCCTCCACCAGCATCTATCTATACATGTTTGCACGCGTCTCACAACATTCTCTGAAGTTTTACGGAGAGTACCCTCGCCAAAGTTAATTATTTCGTTTGAAGTGGATTCCTTGAGAACATCAATTGTCCGTGGCCTATTCTTGAACACTCTATTTTTTAGATACCCCCAGAAGAAAAAATCTGGTGAGGTTAGGTCAGGGGAAATCGAGTGTCACAGACCATTCAGAGTTACTCCATTATCAAAGAAACTGGTTACAAGTTCCATGGTGTCATTAAATGTATGGCACGTTGCTCCATCTTGCTGGAATTAATCTTCTCTCAATTCGTAATCTTCTCCGAGAAACTTCAGACAATATGGTGAGACGAGTGCAAACATGTATAGATGCTGGTGGAGGACACTTTTAACAGTTTCTCTGAGATGTAACTTGTGTAATGTAATCTCCCAATTGTGTACTATATTCTTCCAAAGTTGCACATGTGTGAAATTATTGGTTCAAAAGCTATTGCTTATTGAAATGGTTCAGGTTTATATGGATCGCACCATAGTACCTTTCAACGTTCAGCTGTTAGGCCCAATTCGTCTTTCTCTGGAGTAAGGGTACTATATGTGTAAGATTTCTTGAGCGTTCGGGTCCAAAGTCCTCATTCGGAAGGTTTCGCTTATTTCCGTAAACACAGATGGCAACTTTGAAACAGGAAATGCACTACACACTGTGACATCTAGTGGTTAATATGCTAAGCTTTCACACGTACGCCATTTCATGATGCGGTTAATTATTAGCTGACCAGTTTACAACAAATCTAAAAGCAAGACTATGTTGTCAGTGTTATGGCCCTCGAAAGGGGACACACTATTTTTCGTCTATCTCCGTATAACTGTGATCTGAATGCAACTGAGCTGGCGTGGGCAAAAATAAAGGATGCTGACAAAGTACGCAATGTTAACGAGAGCCACAAATCTGCGGAAACTTGCTATAGAAGCGACGGATTGGGAAGGATACGCTAAGAAGGTCCAAGAGCTGGAAATGCAATATTGGAGAAACGATGGTGTAATAGAAAATGCAATTAATGAAATTATTAACACATTAGAGTGTACAAGGGATGAAAGTGACGCAGTAGACTTGGAAATCGAAGAAACAGAAGGCGAGTGAGTGTTCATAACTGTCATAGCATTTGTTTAATACTTTTATGTGTTTTATAACAGTAAATATATAAGCACACAGCATATCGGATGACGTTCAATTGTTTGTTGCCACATCTCATACCTTCGGTGCATATCTTCGCTTATCTTACCGCAGTTTGGCTGAATTGTGTTTTTCTAGGTGGGAATGGATGCAAAACCTTGGACACTGGTGTTGTGATTTTAAAATATGTAATTAGGTTGAACATTTCGATGCCAAACAGCTTAGAAGAATTATGTGAAACTCAGCTTTAGCTGCTGTTAGGATTAGCTCCTGGTTATCTCGGGTGCCCACAAGCCATGGGGGGTACCCAGAAAAAGTTTGTCGTTCCATTGAGTTAGTGTCATATATCTTACTGAGAGCACACGCTCTCACCGTTCATTCTGTAAAGTCTACGAAGACTGTTTCAAAAGTGTTCTCAAAAGTAGAGTATTTCTTAAATATGAGTCACCACTCTCTTTTGTCATGTTGCAGAAATGTCTATAATTTCCTTTAGCTTGCCATGGGTAACTGTATGTCGTTTCTGTTGTGGTTCTATGTTTTGGGAATTTGGTGTTGCCAATATGAGAGGTAGAAATGCTTCATCCTGTTGTCTGTGAGGTCCATTGCTGACGATAAGCGTGTGCTTTATAAAAGTGGCGAGAGAAACAAGGCATGCATTTTAATTAACAAACAGCACTTGAAACTCTTAATAAGCTATGGTCAACATAGATATAGATGGCGTTTAACCGTAACTTCTGCTAAGGTTTCCAAGAGAAGTTGGAACATCTTAAGATACCTGGAACAATCGAATACCAATGAACCAAATCTTTAAGTTGTTGCCTGCTTTACGCTTTAGATCTTGAATGAAAGTGAGAAGCTTGCTGGGACTGTACAGCGGATATAGCGAGTAAGCAATTAGCGACCCGCGGGCTGAGTAGTGGCCACCAGACCGAGAGCCTGCGGTCAGGACCGCTAACTAAACGAACCCTACAATGATGAAGCTAACTGCGGTCCACGTATTGCAGCGTCAGCATCCAATGTGCAACGCAAAACCCCAGAATTTGCAGCGAGGGACAAAAACCACTGGCGAATATTGCAACGCAAAACCGACGTGTGGCCGTGCTCGTTTAGTTTTCGCCCCATCCCCCTCTACTTGGGCCCAGGGTAACAGTTACCCATATATTATGGAGTCGATAATGGTGTCTGTTTAAAACAAAGCTGGGTAAAATAACGTCCTTTCATACAACAACCAATACAAGCTGGTACCTGTTGCAAGTGTTCGAAAGCAGTGGCGACGTCTAAAGTGTTTCTAAGCTGTTATCCGCTGAAAATGCTACACATTGCCACGCTCGTTGCCTCAGTTATGTATCATTTTTCTATGCTGAAAACACAGAATATCTCTCCCCTAAAGACAATTTACATAGGATCACAAAATTGACATTTTTAGGCTTATCGTTTATATTTAAGACCGAGGCTCTTTCGATCAGATGGTAAGGACTGATGAAAGAATGGCTGTAATTAAATGGTTTGATTACAAACCGGTTTATGTTGCTTCTTCAGCTTTTGATGTTGATCCTGTTGTCCAAGAAAGACAAAGTTTATGTGCAGATTCCTTGACCAAATGCAATTACCAAATATAATACATTTATGGGTGATGTGGATCTCCTGGAGAGAGTAGTGGGAAAATATCCACTGAGAGGTAGGACTAGCAAATGGACAATTAGGACAATCCACCACTTCATAGACTTTGCTATTGCAGCAGCATGGTTGGAATACAGGCATGCAGCTCAAACTAACCAATTTATGAGGAAAGTCATATTGCAGTATCAAGCTTTCAAGCTTGATATTGCTCAAAACCTACTTTTTTACGGGGTGCCAGAAAATGTGCAAAGTTCAGGGCCGAGCTCTGAAGACAGTGATGGAGATGGTGGTCCACCAATAAAACGAGCAAGAGCACCAAAAGCTGTGCCATCTATACATTTCAGGATGCTAAATGCTAAGCATATGCCTGCGATGATGAACAATAAGCCAAAAAAAGAATAGATCAAAATGTAGATTAGGGGGTTGTAGGGCCTAACTTTTCTTCGATGTACCACATGTAAAATCTTCCTATGCCTCATAAGTGATAGAAATTGTTTTGCTCTATTAAAGGAGCTGAATTAAAATATGTTTGGAGCACTATTAACTTCAACCTCATATATATTCGTATGAATATAGTCCGCAGGTATCACATATGATACCAGCTGTAAAAACATTTTAAAAACAATAAAAAAATATTTTTCTTGTATTTTTACTTTATTTGTGTCTATATCACCTAGTACTTTAAGTTTTAAGAAAATTAACCTTGAGACGTATCCTCGGGACTCAAGAGGTTATATGTGGAAGTGTACAAATGTGTTTCTCATTTGTACATTTATTAAGTTAGGCATTAAATTCCATCCGCGTATCCATAATTATTTATGAGTTTATGTATATGTTAAGAAGAATTGGCAAAGTACTAAAAGTGAGATATATTTCATATATAAGTACGAGTAGCTGGCATGTTTGATTTGTAAGAGTACTCACTCAACGGTCTGATGTTCACCTTTCCTCCAAAATCACTTTTCTGCCCTAAATTTGGGTCATCTTCAGTGAAGTCTGCTCCAACTACTGCTTGAGGACGATCTTCTATCTCTCCAAGAAAGTTAAGGCTCGGCCTACTGCAGGTCTCCTGATTTCTGATGCCAACCTTTGGAAATGGAACATTGGTACAAATCTTACTGGGCACAGATAATTGGTTGTCACCTGTGACATTAACAGGTTGGTGTTGTATCGTCTCTGGGTGTAGGGAAGTTAAACTGTTGGATGTTTGTTGAGGCAACTGTACTTCCTATTCTATCTCCGTTTCTGGAACGATACCCTGGTTACCAGCTAACTGTTGAAGTAAATGTACTTTCTCTTCCATCTGCTTCATGAGTGTCCTAGATTAGTTGAAATCTGAGTTACATATTTGGAAAAAAAATTATATTCTAAATATTGGAAAAGAAAATATTTTGTATTTTGATATACCAGCATGTAATACTGTTCTAAAATTTATTAAACAAGTTAATAAAGTCAACACCGATGAAGCTCAATCAACATATACTATAGATCAAGTTAAATTTACCTTAGATTTCAACCAATCTAGGACATTCATGAAGCAGATGGAAGAGAAAGTACATCTACTTCAACAGATAACTGGTAACCAGGGTATCGTTCCAGAAATGGAGATAGAAGGGGAAGTATATTTGCCTCAACAAGCATCCAACAGTTTAACTTCCCCACACCCAGAGAAGATACAACTCCAATCTTTTAATATCACAGGTGACAACCATTCATCTGTGCCCAGTAAAATTTGTACAAATATTCCATTTCAAAAGGTTGGCATCAGAAATCAGAAGACCTCCAGTAGACGGAGCCTTAACTTTCTGGGAGAGGTAGAAGATCGTCCTCAAGCAGTAGTTGGAGCAGACTTCACTGAAGCTGACCCGAATTTAGGGTTGAAAAGCTTTTGGAGGAAAGGTGAACATCAAACCTTTGAGTGAGTACTCTTATAAATTAAGGATGCCAGCTACTCATATATTATGTATATGTACCTTCAATCCAGTGAATCAACTGAGAATCAGCATCACAATCCATGTTACTACATGAAAATCGTTCATAATCTTGCTAAAGTATATAATAAAATACTGTAGGACCACCTCTGCTGTACCGAGCAACTTGCCTTCCGAAAACTGCGCGTTTGGGAATTTAAGGCTCAAATTCTGCCTGGACTCTCTTCCACACTGAGGCATTTCTAGGTATTCCTCAGTCCATGTTCTTGAAAATGCCTGGAAGATACCTTAAATGCTTCCATCCCAAGATTTTTTAAGCAAATATGAGGTAGTTCCATAATTATCAGTGTCCACCGCCTGAGGTTCCTTACGTAGAAAGAATACTGTTGAAACAATGTTGAACTAAACCTCCGTACTTTGGTGGTAGTGTGCCTTATTCTGAGAGGATGAATGTCAGTAACTTAATGGTCTGTGCACCATTTAACTCAACTCATTAATTGCCTCGATATAGTTATAGTTCAGTTAAAGGAACTCTTAAAAATTCATTATAAGAAGAGAAAATGAATATAATTCCTTACATATTGTGTGTGTTTATGTATGTGTGTGGTGGGGTATTAAGTACAAGGACCAACCAATATATCATGCTCATTCTTGCACTATTGTACCAGTCTTTCTTACTGACTGTGGAGATAAAACTTCTCTACTTTCAAATCATACATTCCTGAATGACCAAAACAACATTATAAGGCCTATGTTCTAGACTAAAACACAATTGAGTTATGAAAGAACATGCCTGACAATGAGACTGAATTTCATTGACAATGTTATGGAGTAAAAAGGTCACTTATGCTCGCAGAAATTGACTATTGCCAATAATTAAAATTGTGGGGATTTCATTTGGGGTATATTTGTAAAATTGAAAGCTATACATCTGTCCAAAGATTTATAATGGTGTAGTAAGTTTACTCACATGTACCTTGCATTATTGAGTGTTCCTCTTTACAGTGCAGTTTTGTGTAGTTAATGTAAAAATAATAAATCACATTATAAGCGCATTTGCAATGGCTTGAAACTTATCAGCTCTAAGAGAACTTTATAAGAAAGCTATTTATTTAATAGTTTAAAAAATTGTAGGATTATTGCTCTTTAATCAAATTGTAAATGACTTTTAAGTTTTATATAAGCCAAATTAGGTCACATGAACCTTTAAGGTAGGTTGGTATTGCCATTGGTAATTAATACCATTATTAGTGAGGTTTATTCATTTCTTTAGCGAAACATTTATGCAATAATTCGATAAAAGAAAACACATCTATAAGCATCACATGAGAAGTCATCCTCCGTGGTCTAGGTGTGTTTCCCGAGTCTTGAGTACAAACCCGCGGAGGGTGGTAGATTTTACCGGACGTAAATATCCTTAGCATGACTTTCTTCGAAAGGAAAGAAAGGCCGGTTTCCTGTAGTCGATTTACGTCACGTAAAATAACTTCAAGTCCTATAAGCATACCTCTAAGCAAATTAAGTGATATTTTACCCTCATATAGAATGGCGCAACAGTTAAGCATCATAAAGAGAAAATCATTTTCTTTATCCCATATCTGGATGGCATTTTATTCTCAAACGAAGATTTTATTGGTTTTATTTACATCTCCAAGTTCCTAACGAAATTATTGTCTGCAGCACTTTATGGAAAGCTTCCTCATTACAAATTACTCTAATTTTGTGCAGTTCCTGGTGTTGCAAATAACTAGTGAAAAGTACCTTAATATTAACATAAAGCAATGTGACATTCTAACTTCTTTAACCTTACTCGGACAGTTTTCGAAGTTGAAAATATAGTAATTTAATTCCCTTTGGTGACATGACCACTATGGATTACAGTTGTCGAGTCAGTTTTAGGTATGCATACGTGTAGTAGGCGGAAGTTTTAACTTTTATCTTCTCTTTGATCCCATTGTTATTCATTATCATAAAACATGTATATGTTGTAAAATACAGAAACTTGTACACAATGAAAAGGAGACAAAACTGATGAATGTGAAGATTGTCATTTCTTAAACCACCGAGTTAACTCTTTTGAAAAAAATATAGACTAATTGTAAAATATCTATTCACTGATTTCAGGATTAACTGATCAAAATTTTCTCTATTAAACAGAGAGAATGAGAATTAATAAGTAAATTAAGTAAATCAAGGCTTTCTTTTATGAGGGCTATGGAAACATTGCGCGTGTAACCCAATGCTATAAGCAGATTGAATTCTGTATTTTCACAGTCCTATAATTAGTTGTTATGTCTATGTTACTTCTGTGAAAATGATTGTTGTAATTATAAGACTTTTTCTGAAATAAATTATTCTTAGTTTTGGGTTTAATGAATGGGGAGGTCCATGCAGTTACCTATGCAGTGAGACCATTTCTGATCTACGGTACTTCTCGTCATTTGTCTCCAAGAATACCAGAATCCCTGATAAATGAGCCAGCTTCTTTAGAGAGACCATTGAGAGATGGACCAATGATGCTGCCAGTGATTCGAAGTCAGTTAACAGATGAAGCGGTAATTCTCCTGTTCTGTGTCATCTTCTGCAGGTTGGATCAACTTGTTGACCAAACTTATAAAGATGTCCTCACAGCTGACAGTGTACAGTTGTTAGATCTGTCACCCAACTGTGTATGGTTCTGTCTGTTTAGAACATTTCTTTGGTACTTCTTTTTATATTTTTCATCATCATCTTTGAATGTTTATGTCCTATTATAGACAACCAGTATGCATTGTGTTTCCTGAGAGTCCATTCCTGGATTGCTCCTCTGACATAGCCATAGGACAAACCTAGGCAGGGCTCAGGATCCACAAAAGGCCTGATGGACCCCTGCTTGGCCAAGTCATCTGGCCTCTCATCGCCATGGATTACCGTATGTCCCGGCATTCTCATCAGCTTGACTGAGTTGTTTTCAGCCATTAGGGCTTCCTGACATTCGAGTACCAGTTTAGATTTGGCCTTTAAGGCAGCTTGACTATAAGTTATTCTTACAGACGTTTCTCCTTCTACCTCTTCATATCATTCGATATTCAAATTTGCATAAATTATTTTATTACACGTTTCTTTATGGGTAAAAAGAGAATTGGAGAACACAGTAGATCTAAATGGTTATACTATATGATGGTTTTGAAATTAACGTTGTATGACAAGCAGGGGAAAGGTAGTAATAAATGCAAAATATCGAAACATTAAAACCAACGACGAATATTTAAGAAATTATTGGTTGCACAAAAATTATTATTTTAGACAAATTGAATGCTGAAATTTAATGTATCGTACATTTTTGAAGTATAAAATTTCGACTATCTCTTGCGTTTTATTACTTATATAAAGGTAAATTAGAATGAATAGAACGTTAGACATTATTACCAGAAAAATGTGTACATACACTTCATTTACCATGAAAGCACCTTAAATAATCCGCTGTGCTCTGCACACATGCTTTCCATTTGAGAAACATATTCGAAAAGTTAGAAAATATTACGAAAATTTCCGAAATGGTTTACTACACACAAACAATGTTTTAAATGTATATTGTGTGCCTTAGCTAAATAAACATTTTCTGAGTATTAAGATTTTGTCTATGTCTTACTGTTTCGAGGTAACCAAAAGGTATTTTCCGTGTAAAGGCTTGTTTGCCGTGAAGGGAAGTTTTTCAACATTTTCGTGTTGCATCCTTTGAATATGTTGAACTTAAACACAAGGATTGATATTTAAAACGCCTTTTCATTTTATTTATTTATAAACAGGATGCAATTTACGTCTTCCTGCAACCAAAGTTCAGTTTTTTATTCTCTTTCTCCACTCTTTCCTACTCTCCCAATCTAATTCCTTCACACCTAATTCCCTCATTCCTCTTTCAATATTCTCTATCCATTCAGTTCTAGATCGACTAAGTCTTCCTTCCCACTGGATTTTATTAAAAAACTTGTTCTGGTAATGTTATCTCAGGCATTCTGCCGACATGTCCGTACCGTTATAGTTGTTTATATCTTATAAAATCTGAAATTCAATTTTGAAATTACATGGTTTGTCTTACCACTTTGTTAGGATATGTTTCTAATATAGAGTGGCTAGTGAATCTCCTGAAACAGTCCCTTTCGGTAGATAATGATTTTAATTTCAAATTTCTCTCAATTTCCAAGTTTCTGCTCCAAGAATTAACGTACTTCTAATTATTTATTTGTATCTGTATTTTGGTTTCTAAAGTTATGTTCTGATCCCATAAACCCTGTTGAGAATAAATATTATTGTTTTTCCTTTCTGAATTATATATTTAATGCCCTCTTCTTGACTACCGCTTGAATTTATCTCCACTTCTGAGACAGTTGTATAGCGTTCAACTTCAAAACATTGTTATTATTATGTTGCTCATTTTAAGTCTATTTTAAATTATTTAAGAAGAAATCCTTATTGATAGATGGAAGTGTCTGTGAAAGTGAACAAGATTAAGTGTGGAAGAGTAAAATGAGTGACTTACTGATTCATGAAGAGGAGAAAATAAAAATGTTAAGTTGTATTAACGATGTTATTAGAAGTTTAAAATTATTTAAAGTTATAATTGAGAATTGGATTGTATAAAATAAGTTTTAAAAGGAAATATTATTAAAATTGGTATTGGACGTTAAGAATTACGTGGCCAATTAGAAAATGTTTAATTGTCATAGTAAAGCAATAATCAATAAACTTGGTTTAGGAAGGAGGAAGCGTCACTTAGGGTCAGGGCACAATAGGTTAAGAGGTATTCTTACTTGCCTTTAAAATGTTCCTATGTTGAGATGTGATAACAGGTCGAAATTAAAATATAATTGGTTTGGAGAATTGGTAGAGAAGTGACATGGAGGCGCGAGATGTTAAGAGTGTTATTACATGCAACTAAAAGTTTTCTATTGTAAGTTTTAAAAGGAGTATCCGTCTGGGTTAATGTAAAAGTGTTAACATTTTAGTTTTGTGTACTTGCGTGGTAAATATAAAGTACATGAAAATAAATTAAATTATAATCATAATTATTTGTCAGAGCACATAAAGTTTTTCCAACTCGATTCGAGACCACAACCTGAGGGAAAAGTATAACTACATCACGAACCTAAACTGATTTTCATCGCTACCGAGAACTTAAAATACAATGAAGGATTATTCAACAAAAATCTTTAATCAGAAATATTTATTTTGTTAGACTTCTAAAGACATATTCTATTCACTTCTTTTTATGTATCCCATGCCATCCTCCAAGACTAGATACTTTCCTCATCTCCACAGAGTAAATAAATTGTTTTTTTTTACATTAATTTTTAATCCTAATCTATCGTATTCACCAATAACTATTCTAATCATATTCTAAATCATCGTAGTCCTGGGTTAAAACTAGTTGGTCATTTGCGAAACTTAATGTATAAAATGTGAAATATCCATGCGAATTCCCATATAATTACATTTAATTTTATAGTTCTGTACAGCTTGTTTTATTATCATTTGTTAAAATGGTTTTAAGCTACAACCCTGACGTAAACCTTTTTTAACTTAGAATTTTTCTGATACATTTGTCCCAGTTCTAATTCTAATGGTAGAAGATGACATTTAAAGTAACTGTATTTTCAATATTTTGTTACAAAAGTCCCATTATTTCTTAAAAGGTAGTGAATCATATGTCTTTTTTAAATATACCTCAGCAAAAGATCTTTTATAAGTTTCTTTTCTATCAGTTTTTTCACCACAAAAGCGTGATCAGAAGTGGATGGTTCCGTTCTGAAGTCGGCTTGTCCTTTCTGCTCTTTTTCTTTGTATTCCTCTTCTAAAATCTTTTTAAAATTTTCACATATAATCTACTAAATGTATTAAGGACTGCAATAGATCTATCATTATTACAATCATCCTCTCTGCCTTTCTTATGAATGGCGGATATAAGCCCTTCTTTCCATGAATTTGAAGGTTCACCATTTATGCAACTTCCAAAAATTTGTTAAGCTTATTTGAGCCACTTTTAATGGATTTGCATAATCCCATCCAACCCTTTAATTTTTCATTTCCCATAATATTTTCATTTTTAATTATTCTATTCACACACTTCAGGAGACGCATATACAAAGAAACATGGTTAAACACGTGACATGGAACCTTTTCCAAATACGATCTTGCTTTATACTGATCCACTGAATGTCGATATCACGTTTTTAGGTAGAATGAAATACATTATAACTATTTATTATTAATTATTTATTATTATTATTATTATTATTATTATTATTATTATTATTATTATTATTATTATTATTATTATTATTATTATTATTATTATTATTATTATTATTATTATTATTATTATTATTATTATTATTATTATTATTATTATTATTATTATTATTATTATTATTATTATTATTATTATTATTATTATTATTATTATTATTATTATTATTATTATTATTATTATTATTATTATTATTATTATTATTATTATTATTATTATTATTATTATTATTATTATTATTATTATTATTATTATTATTATTATTATTATTATTATTATTATTATTATTATTATTATTATTATTATTATTATTATTATTATTATTATTATTATTATTATTATTATTATTATTATTATTATTATTATTATTATTATTATTATTATTATTATTATTATTATTATTATTATTATTATTATTATTATTATTATTATTATTATTATTATTATTATTATTATTATTATTATTATTATTATTATTATTATTATTATTATTATTATTATTATTATTATTATTATTATTATTATTATTATTATTATTATTATTATTATTATTATTATTATTATTATTATTATTATTATTATTATTATTATTATTATTATTATTATTATTATTATTATTATTATTATTATTATTATTATTATTATTATTATTATTATTATTATTATTATTATTGTTATTATTATTGTTATTATTATTGTTATTATTATTGTTATTATTATTGTTATTATTATTATTGTTATTGTTATTGTTATTGTTATTGTTATTGTTATTGTTATTGTTATTGTTATTGTTATTGTTATTGTTATTGTTATTGTTATTGTTATTGTTATTGTTATTGTTATTATTATTATTATTATTATTATTATTATTATTATTATTATTATTATTATTATTATTATTATTATTATTATTATTATTATTATTATTATTATTATTATTATTATTATTATTATTATTATTATTATTATTATTATTATTATTATTATTATTATTATTATTATTATTATTATTATTATTATTATTATTATTATTATTATTATTATTATTATTATTATTATTATTATTATTATTATTATTATTATTATTATTATTATTATTATTATTATTATTATTATTATTATTATTATTATTATTATTATTATTATTATTATTATTATTATTATTATTATTATTATTATTATTATTATTATTATTATTATTATTATTATTATTATTATTATTATTATTATTATTATTATTATTATTATTATTATTATTATTATTATTATTATTATTATTATTATTATTATTATTATTATTATTATTATTATTATTATTATTATTATTATTATTATTATTATTTATTATTATTATTATTATTATTATTATTATTATTATTATTATTATTATTATTATTATTATTATTATTATTATTATTATTATTATTATTATTATTATTATTATTATTATTATTATTATTATTATTATTATTATTATTATTATTATTATTATTATTATTATTATTATTATTATTATTATTATTATTATTATTATTATTATTATTATTATTATTATTATTATTATTATTATTATTATTATTATTATTATTATTATTATTATTATTATTATTATTATTATTATTATTATTATTATTATTATTATTATTATTATTATTATTATTATTATTATTATTATTATTATTATTATTATTATTATTATTATTATTAACATTCTCCGACGTTAAGTCACATCGGACGATGAATGAAATTTATCTCAAATGAGCGTAAGATCCATAGAGGCAAGGAATACCACCCACATGTTTCAGGATCAGGGAAAACACTAGAAAAATATACTTATCCAGAGAGCTCACTCCGACCGATGTAAGTTAGACACGCTACCACCACTATACAGAGTTGGGCAGAAATTCTTTTCCTTCTTAAATAAGCACATATTAGGGAAAGTGAAAATAGGGTAATCTGCTGAACATTGTTGAAGTTACTTTTGAGAAAATAAACTTTTTTAATAATGCTCTATGCAAAGGGTAGCTTTCTATGTTTCCGTCTCTGTTTTTATTTCTGTTTTTATTTCTTTAATTCTTTATTTTTGTTTTTCAAAACCTCTGCGGTATATATGCTAAACGCTGATTGAAGTACCAAGTCTAAAATTTCTTCACACACACACACTTACACAGAAGATATATATTTTTAAAACGGTTTTTCGTTTTGCTCAAGAAGCCTCCAAACTATTTTTCCTGTGGTGAGTTCTTAGTATCGAATTTTTGGGTGAAGTGCAGTGCTTTATCTACACACTAGGTCATACTACAGATGATAAAACTGAATATTACAAATAATGCACTTTAAGATATTTCTGAGCAGTAAGATTTTATCTACCGCTTAAGTTCATTTACAATGAACAGAACCTCTCTGATTATTCAAAAGTGTCAAGATAATATGTATTTATATGTGATGCAAATATCAGAAACATGGCTTTTATTAGTGCCATTTGTGCCATTTTGAGAACATAAAAGTACATAATGTATTATATATAAGTCTTGGTTGGGAGTAGGAAGATTTTTTTGGGTTGCAGCTACGAATTTGGTGAATTTATACATAAGATTGGCACATAATCGATGTTTAGTTAAGCTCTTTAAAGTAATAATACAGCTGCATTTTTAAAGTGACATATTTTATTTATTGAGGGGAATTCTAAAGTATATTTTCAGTCAAATATGCATATCAGTTTTTGTTTTCTTTTTTGAGGAATGCAACAGTTTCTTCTCTTACTGTGGTTAAGTAATTGAGAGGATTAGAGTTAAAATACATTGGAATCTACAAGTTAGGTGTAATAGAGAAGTATAGAAGTACTGCAGGGAATTTTAAGGGCAGCTAAGCCCCAAAATATATTTGTCATTTCCGTTGTACTATTTTGTACAATGTGACAAAATATATTTAGGGCAAAAGTAAAATGTAATTTAACTGACGAGTACCTGTAATATGTACATGAGTGTAGTGCTAAATTCGAAATAAATAACTTGTTTGTTGCGCTGTGAACATTCATGTAAACGGCCTAGTTCTGGGACTTACTTTCAAAAGCAGATGGTTAGACTGCAGGGTTCAAGAAATTACACTGTGCTACAAAAGTCAACTTAGCACACTTTTATAAATTATTGCGATAAAAATGTTGTAAACAAATGATTTAAGCACGCAAGTACTTTACCCATCTGTCGTTTTTAAACACCATTAATTAACCAAAAAATCCTAGCTAATTAAGGGAACCGCACCTCACACTATTAACGTAAGCCCCGAAACTGTCTCCTGATATATGCAGATCACCTTTCACCCCATTAACAACTTTCGACCGTTATACCGGTCATCATTCTTCCCACCCTTCTCTGCTGTAACCTTTTTCCCCCCTAGCGCGAGTGTGGCGCATTCTGGCACCTTGTTTTATATATACGGCCGCTCGGGTGCGGGGGAATCCCACCAGGGATTACAGTGTTGCAATCCCAATTGATGGGCTGGGATTAAAGCATGGCTTATTGCAAGATGCACGCGCGAATTACAACTTGACAACGTCGCCTGGATCAGCCCCATATATTACAGGACTAAAACTCGGCTACCCTCGGGGCTTGTAGTTTTGTTTACCTGCTGGTGCGAGATACGTATGTTTCCTCTGTTTGCAATGAAAGTCTGGGAATGACAGCATAAGCTCGGCAGTGAAGGATCAAGTAAGTCTTCATTATTCAAAACGCATAAGCTGTCTGCCTTACCAACCGGCTATTGTTCTGGCTGCATTTAAATAACAAACGCTAAAGCGTTCATTATTTAGGAGTAAACAATAGAGAAAGGCATCCTCTTTGTGCGACTCTTTTGATAAATGCTCTTTCCTACATGTAAGGGAATAATATAATTAAGTATTTTTGATGAGCTTTCAGAGATGAGTTACAATGATGGCATATAATACACTGCTAACAAGTCATATTTAACAAGTATCGAATTTGAAAGTGGTTTAATTCAATTAAAGATTATGAAAGATTATTAAAAACAACCTGAATTTCAATTTTTCTACCAAGTACCTGAAAGGTAAGGGAAGTGTGAATTCTATTCTACATACCACACGTGTTAAATAGTTTCGATTTTCATGAGCAGGTAATATTTAAGATTACTCACATAAGTTCTGTTGTTCTTGAACTCGTAACGTTTTCGACCCTTTTACAAATAAAATAGAAAAAGATGGAATGTTACCATTTTGGGCTTCAAGATATGTAGAAATAATAAGCTAAGTTTTGGTATTTACAGAAAAGAAACACACGTTGGCAATTGTATTAAAGCCTAATAATTACAATCCAGTTTCACAACAATGAGCTGTTTTCCTCTCTTTCATTCATAGACTGATAAATGTACCTATGTCTACCTTCGAATACAATCTAGAATAAAAATGCATATTAGTGAAATCAATGGTTTTAAATTATCTTCAATATTCAAATTTATTAAACAATTCATTTAAAAAGTGCGTATAAAATCAATTACCACCTTACAACAATCAGAAGGAAATAGAATTTATAAGAAATTTACTTACTATCCATGGGCTTTCAACAAATACCAAAGAAGTTTTCAAAAATATAATATTAAATTAGCTCCCAAAAATAACTTTAATTTGAAGAACGTGTTAAAGAAACCCTTAAGTAATTCTACAGATAAACTCAAATCTTCTGGAGTTCACAAGATACCTTGCAATAATTTCCAGTTCTTTTATATTGGGAGAATAAAAGGAAACTTGAAAATTCGTCAAGCAGAACATCTAAGAAATATAAAGTTGAAACAAATAGATCAGATGTTGCAAATCATTTTTGGAAAAGTAATCATTATATTGGTCAAAACATACAAATGTTAAAACAAGTACAGCTGATAAGTGAATTAGATATCTGGGAGAAAATACATATTTTAAACAGTGATAAAAATAACATTTTGAACTTTGATTTCCCTGCAAGTAATAGTATATTACGTTTCGTCCATAAACAAGTAAAATATTTTTATTTTATTTTTTATTTAATTTACGTCCGCTCCAACATTAAGTTATATCGGATGGTGTATGAATTGGGTGAAATGATGCTCAAATGAGTCCAAGGTCCATGGAGCTTAGAGTTACACGACATTCGTCTTGAATGATAAGGGAAAATTATCTAGGTAACTCACCCTGACCAAGATTCGAACTCGGGACCTCTTGAACGTGAGGCAGACATGCTAGCATCTACGCTACCGAGGCGGGGACAAGTAAAAGGTGAAAACTTTATTACTTTCGATGACGTTGAAGTCCATTTAACTACTAGAAAAATATCTATAAAAATCAAGTAACTAATTCAAAAAATCCTAACTCTGAACAGGATTACTTTGTCGGAGTTAGAAGAGGAGGTATATCTCCCTCGACAGACGTCTAGCATCTCAATGTCTTCCTCAAAAGAGACCAACGAACCTCTACCTGTCCACACCACAGATAATTTCCAGTTATCCATGTCCCACAAGATTAGCCCTTTGGCTGAGACTGGTATAAATCTTCCAGTTTCTAATGTTGGTGTGGACCATCAGTAGATCGCTGATGAGTGGAGTCACAATCCTCTTGGGAAGAAGGAGAAAATTCTACCGTCAGTAGGTGCAGTGATGGTCGCCGAAGATTACCCTAAAAGGGGTTCGAAAACGTTACGTGTTCAAGAACAACAGAAGTTAAGTGAGTACGTACTCATTATCTACTCATGATAAATCAAATGTATTGCATTCTACCCAAAACTCGCTAAGCAAAATGTATTGAAGATACAATTTTGAGCCCACCTGATGAAAGTACTTGTGTGTGGTGTGTGTGTACTTGGGTCTGTGTCTGTGTTTGTGAGTATGTGTGTGAGAGAGAGAGACAGAGGGAGAGTGTAAACACCTTCTTAAGATGGTAAGGGAAGAGTTGACGAGCATCCACACCCGAAGCTATATTTAGATGGGTGGAAATAGGGATTACTCCTCGATACTTCTGATACCTCGATCTCCACGATATTTGCATGGTATCGACAAAGAACGATACCTCATCAATTTTCCTGGCACTTTTTCGACACTTAGGATGATTCTGTAATTTTTACTTTATTTTAAAACCACAAAATATTACTCCGCAAGTAGACCATTGCAAAGCCCAAGAAACTGTCAGAAATGTGGTACTTGTACGGAAACATTATGAAAGAAAATAATTATCTGTCAAATTCAGTGCCAGTTACCAAGGAGAAATCACTGCATATCTCAAAGAAGATTTGATACCAATTCTTTCTAGTGTAATGGATTACTGGAAAAGAAACACAAATTTTCCAGAACTAAATAAAAAAATTAGCCACTAAGTATATATCTATTCCACTGCAACAGTTTTCTCTGAGAGACTATTTAGTATATCAGGACTCATATGTGCCAGAAAAAGAAGAAGACTTGGCTCAGAAAGAATGAAACTGCTAATATTTTTAACAAAATCTTATAAAAGTGGACTGCTTTATTTTTAAATATCTAATGTAGAGTTTAAAAATAATAACGCTGCTGTTTTTAAGTTCTGTCTCATTAAATACATACACCTATTTAATTTTATTGATATTACACGGCTCTCCCATTTTTTTCTATTTATACCCCGCGTTTAACTACAATGGTCATATCGGTGGCCGTTCTCCTTTTGAACATATCGAAGGTGTTAAGTCGTATTCGTTGGATTTTCATCATTAGGTCACGCACACATTCGCACTCTCATTCATACTTCCAGATTCTGGAGAAGATGCGGAATTATCTTGGTTCGAGAAAAATCCCCATCCCCAACGCCGGGAATCCAATCCGGGACTCCTAATGACAGACAGGTGCTCTACTAACTGAACTATGGGGTGAGCCACCCAACATTTTGTTTTGTATTGAAACTAGAAGTAGAAACGGTCGTATCGAGTGTCGAGAATCGAGTATCGAGGAAAGTATCGTTTATCGATATCAAGAATCGAGTATCGAGGAAAACTGGTATCAACCCATCTCAAGCAGAAAATTTTCTTATTTTTGATTTACACAAAAATGTCTCCAAAGTTTTGGTTTAAGTGCCATATTCTTCATACTTCTACATGATAAAGTATAAATTGAATTTTCTCTACACAGCCTCTGAATTCCTTTATATTCGAAAAGGAGGTTTAATAAATTCATAAACGATAAGAGGTACAGAAACACGAGGGACACAAATTATATACATCTCTTACAGTTACGAAATTTTACTTCAAGCAAATTTGGCATTGGTCATTTCCGAAGTATCCATTTTATTACATGTTAGGTTTCAATAATTCTGTGACGTTTTGAGATAGACATAATTCATTTGCACTGGCCTCAAGACTCGGTAGCGTACCCATCAGCGTACGAAGAACGTCAGGTTCAATTCCCGGCTTCGTAGTGGGGACTAGCCAAAGTTATTTCTAACCTCCACAGTCTGGAGGTGTGAATGAGTGATAATGTTCGTGAGAATCCTACTATATAAATATCCAATTAATAAGTACATAAGTTAACATATTTGCTCATATGACAATATGATCTAAATAAAATTGCACAAATATGAACATTAATGTTAAATGGTGGGTTTAAATGGAGGAATGAAAGAATAGCTGGCTATTATAATTTTAAGGCCAATGTATAGTGATGTGCCTTTCAAAAAGGCTACTGCCTTCCGTTTCCAGTGATCCTCTTCTTCCTTCAACAAAATACTCGTATATAATTTACACAAGTGTTAATTTCAATCACTATAAAGTCCATGGGGAACAGGCATTCGTAAGGAAGTCTGTAGAAGCTATAAAAAGTGATCGATAATGGAGAACCGAGGAAATGACTCAGATGGTTTGTCTGTGGCCCTCATTTGGGAGGACCAAGTTCGATTCCCGTGGCCGAACTACCTGACCCTTAGTTTTCATAGGGTTTCCCGGATCGCTAGGCGAATGCTGCGTAGGTTAATTACATCCCCAAATTTCCTGTTCCTCCATTTCATCTCCATTAATATTTCATATCATCTCTCATCTGGTGGTCTCTTTCAGGGTAGGAGTGTCAGCGGGAGTCTCGGTGGTGCATGACAGGATGATATGCTCCTAGTGAACCACTTCCTCCTTCATTAGATCGGTTGCCGGCCTCTGGACCGACTGCTGGAACCGTCTCCGAACCACAGTAGGGGGGAATGTTCGTCGCCCTGGCCTAACGGGGGAGGTTTCCATCTAAGTAAAATGTAGGAACCCTGTCCTCTACACTGTTGTGGTCCTTTGGGATGTCCACCTTCTGTCTCCTCTCGCCTTATCCTTCCTCCCGGGGATGCCCACTTGGGGGCATAAGGTACAACAGACCAAGACTGGTCGCACTGCCGGAATCACCTCCGGAAAAAAACACCCTCTTCCGGTTCATTACTTAACCCTTACTTGCTGAGCTCGTATGTTCCTAATAACAAATATAAATGCACAACATTCTCACAAAAAGGTAGCCGAACGGCAGTGAGACGGTCCTTGGCAAGGGTCAAGTCATGTTTTAGATAATAAAAGTGGGGGATTTTTTAATCCGTTCTGGCCGTGCCTTGGCTGAGTGATTAGACCACTCAACTCTCATCAAGGCGGCCCGGATTCAATACCAGGCAACAGCAAAGTGAGATTTGTGATGGACAATACTGCGCTAGGGTGTTTTTTTCCCGGGATCTCTATTTCCCCAGCCATCTCGTCCCATTTTTTCATCTTCATGTCATGTATCTTCAGTGTCATCGCCATAGGGGACCCCGATCCGTCCCTTTCAGCTGCCGTGGTGCGGGCGCTGCGGACCCTTAGCACTCGTGGTACCTGTGACGTTACGAGAGGAACCTCTGGCCGAACATTCAGACACCTCCCTCTGGGAGTTGTTTGGATTGGGTTGGTCTCGAAGGGGCAGTGGTTCCTGATGCCCGTGGGTGATCGGGTACGTCTCCGGACGTACTAGCCTGCAGAGCTAGTAGAAGGCGTGCTAGATCGCCAGGCGGCCCCACCGAGGTCATATCGGTAACCTTCCCACTTTGATGTTGGCGCGCGTAAGTGGCGTATCCACTTCCAACCCGTCTTGTGTCCCTGGACCAGATGGGGGGAGGGGCTTGTTGGTAACCCAGGTCTTGCCCTATGGAAAGCCCCGCGGAGGACGCCGGGCGCCTTTTGGGTCAGCTCGGATACTCGCTGGTGAAAGAGGACCGTGTCTTGGTCCTACGGGCCCAGGACTAATGAGAGTAGAACCTCTGGACTATACATTTACACAGAATTAATACGGAAACTCTTAACATACGAAACAGAGTGAAGCTGCTATATTCGAAAATTGCTGGCGAGGTTAAGCACTTTGAAAAATAAATATAGCCGCCACCATTTAAAAAAATAATGTTATCAGTCCTTAATTATAAAATATCGGTTGATTGATTTCTAACGTTAACTTAAATTGCTTAGCGTGACTTGTTCTGAAAGGGAAGTAAAGCCGGAGGACCTGCGTGAAGAATCTCAGGCTAACAGAGGCCTCTGTAAAGCTGCCTCACAACAATCTAGAACGTGATACTAAAAACTGTGATATATAAGCAGCATCCTTGAATAAAAAATCAATTTATTTACACTCTTCTAAAAAATTGATTAAAATGGAGAAGTAAATGCAGCAAATAGTGCACTAGGCTATGAAATTGGGAAGCAGGTTTTACAGAATGGAGCAAACGATTTAAAAAATGAACAAAAGAAGAGTTTGTATTTACAAGACTCCAAACTCCACTTTACAAGAGATAGTTAATAACCTCAATCTCATATTGTGTTACATATATTAACATATATGTATTAATTATATATATTACCGATAGGAATATATATATATACATATATTCTCTTTAAAAGGTGTGGCCGCGCCGTGGCTCAGTGGTTAGACCGCTTGGCTCTCACCAAGGCGGCCCGGGTTCGATCCCAGGTGACTGCAAAGTGAGATTTGTAGTGGACAACATGGCACTGGGGCGGGTTTTCTCCGGGACCTCCAGTTTCCCCCGCCATCTCATTCCACCGGTGCTCCATCTTCATCTCGTGTATCATCAGTGTCACTGCCTGCGGTGCCGTATGTAGTAAAAGCGGGCGTTAAACACTACACGTTTCATTTCATTTTTTAAAAGGTGTTTGGAAAGTAATGTATATAGTATATGTGCACAGAAGTTTTCTCGCTTATTTCGTCCTGAGAAGTGAAGCATTGAAGTCTCTAAGTAGTTTGT
Source organism: Mantis religiosa (assembly GCA_030765055.1). Taxonomy (NCBI): domain Eukaryota; kingdom Metazoa; phylum Arthropoda; class Insecta; order Mantodea; family Mantidae; genus Mantis; species Mantis religiosa. The sequence continues at coordinate 53,660,984 of CM060954.1, forward strand.
GGGCTGAATAATGTTGAGCACCTTAATACATTTGCAATAAGGTACTAATATTAAATGCTTTGTTACACTAGTTAGCTTCCTTATAAGAGGAATATTGAATATGCACAGAAGGGAATGAACATGTAACATGTAAGACTTGAAGCTTTCACGGCCAGCATTACCAATGAAGGCTTCGAGGGTGATCAACCGTGTCAAATTAATAAACGTCGAGCTTTCGGCCATTGTAAATTCCGTGGCTTTCTTCAGGATATGAAGATCTTCCTCCTGAAGAAGGCCATGGAGTTTACAATGGCCGAAAGCTCGACGTTAATTATTTTGACACGGCTGATCACCCACGAAGCCTTGATTAGTAACATGTAACGTTATACTTAAAGATTATATTACAAAATACTTACCTTGGTTGGGAACTATAAATTCTCTACGAGCATCCTACGATAAGAATGACTATTTTCCAAAGGGAGGGAGAGCCACTAACTTTACTAAGTGAACATTAGTGAAACATTTTTGGCACTGGTATAGCATGTGTAGTATACAAAACTGGCTGACCCGGCGAATTTCGATAAGGAAAACAATTTTATATTCAGAAACGTCGTATGACTTGAATACTGCCATAGCTCCTTCAGAATAAAACACGTACTCCAATTATAGACAGTTAAAACTAGTTTACATCGAAGTATTTCTAGCAGATATGCTTCTTTATTAGGATCACGCATTTGGTCGTTGGTACGATATAGTCATGCCACGTATTCAACAAATAAAGAATTTGTAAATGGGTACTAGCGATTAGACCTTTTTTCTTCTTAGGGAAAACCCTCTGCGTAGTGAATAAAACTCATTTTAAATATAATTGCTCCGTTTCTATAGTCCTTTAAGCGCTGTGGTTATATCTGTGGTGCCTGCTATATAAAAAAAATTATAAGACCAAACTTGCATAGTCGCAAACACCATACATTATTTTGTAAAGGTCTTATATTCAGTTGAAATGCGAAAACTTGAAATTGTCACATCGTCTCTCTTGTTTGAGTATTCCATTATTTCTATCCCAACTTTAGCTATATTTTTGTAAACTTCGTAATAGTATAAAGACAATAGTATTGATAAAACTGTCTTCTTCACTAGTATATGACATTCTTTCATATACATGCCAGCGCTTACTTTTATACTCATACTGCGATTAGTGCGAAACAAAAAAAGATCGCGTCGCTAACATATCATTCCTTTAGTTTGTTTGTTTGTTTGTTTGTAATTTACGTTCTCCAACGTTAAGTCATATCGGACGATGAATGGAATGGATGAAATGATGCTCAAATGAGTCCGGGGATGGAGCTTAGAGTTACCCGACATTCGTCTTACAGGATAAGGGAAAACCACGGGAAAACTTTGTCAAGGTAACTCACCCTGACCGAGATTTGAACTCGGGACCTCTTGGACGTGAGGCAGACATGCTACCACCACGCTACCAAGGCGGGCTATCATTCCTTTAGGTAGTATGTAATTAGATAACTATATGAACGTTATTTTGGTATTAAAATAACAGAACTACTTTCCAAATACATTCCAAATCTTAGCACAGCATTTGGCTTTCTTGTGCTGAATATTCCTGAAAGAAAATTGGCCTGAAATGTTCAACGTGTGGTCTTTATTTATGGTCCGTCCCAGGCAGAGATTGTTAATGAATGTTAAAATGTTTAAAATTAAAAAAAAATATGTTAAAATGTTTGTGTGTTATATAAAAGCATATTTATTAGTAGGACGAGAGATATACATTTCGCGATGATGTCTTAATGTATAATCCATATATAGAATCCTTTCGATGGCCATACAGGCTTTGCCTAAAGGCCAAAAAAGAAATCGATATAGATTGGTTACTAAGGTTGAATTAAGGCTGGAAGATTTAGATAGCCAAGTTATATTTACCAGTGTAAGGGAGAAAAGATCATTGAGGACATATAGGGAAATAAAGACAGTGTGGGGGAGGGAGAAGTACATAAATGTGTGTAATAAGTCAGGGCGATAAAGATTTGCCTGGGCAAGGACAGGAGTTAAAAAATTGAAAGGTATTAGGTATGAAATGCCCAATGTGTGGAGAAGAGGATACAGATTGGCATAGTATACTTTATTGCAAACAAAGATATGGAAAGAACAAATTTGCCAACAAAAGTGGGACAGTTTTAGGGATGTGGGCAGGTATTAATAATAAAGAAAATGTTATTGGTAAAAGGAGAAAATAATGTAATAAATATAGGTGAATATCTGGGGAAAGTAGAGAGAAATGGTTAAGATTGATGAAGAATAATTAACAATTAAGGGCTGGAAAACTAGAACGAGGGATACAAGGGAGAGGAGGGTCATCAACACACGGAAAACCAGGGGTTATGTGTATTGAGACCGAGACTTGGGGCAAGCAGGTAGGAAGGGTATGTTAAATGTGAATAAGTCATTTTGTTATTGTATGAAAGAAATGTTACAAATGTCAATGTATCAATGAAATTGCATGTAGAAGAAAGATGAGAAATACATACAAATACTAAGGTTGATCGACGCTTATAGAAAGATTCGGTTCTGCAGAATTTATGGAGCATTGTAATGTTTTAATATCTAATTTATATCGGTGAAGTAAATAACCATCTTTAAAGGAATAGGAGGATATTTTTTGAATAAATTATAAGAAACAAAAACATGGATCCGAGATGAAGTTCCATATATAGTTTTTTGTTCGTCTTCTGAGTGAAGCTGAAGCTGTTGAGAAAAGCTTTTTATCAAACTACTGCATTCCTAAAATATTTACAACTCAAATCAACAAGAAAATCATATGAACACGGCAAAACATAGAACCTATAATTCAATATATTATTTTAAGGGTCTTACAAAACTAAATTGATAAACCTTAAGGATTACAGAGAAGTGTTAATTGAACACTTTCACCTAGTATACTTATATTCCTTTCAGTTAAAAACTCTAATGGCTGACGTAAATAACGAGCCATTACGCTACTATTAAAGATCTGCTTATTTGGTGCTTCATGAAGATAATTGTGGCCAAGTGATGTTCAAATATTCCAGCCAAATACCTCGTAAACTGCATTTAAAATTTTAACCAAACTTGAGGTACTAAAATTGTGTTCATTCCAAACCTGTCTTGTTTATTTGAACTTATCATGTTGAATATTAATATATAAAATTATTGCGAAACTTCAAAGTTTGTCACAGAGCGTAGGGGCATGATATCAAAATGGTTTGCTTCTCTTTGGATTGAATACGTAACATTATATTGTATATTTAGGCTTGAATGCCTTCGGAACAATTTTAGACAATATGGATAGCCTGTACACAATAAGGGAATTTATCATTAACATGCATTGTTGTAAAGACAACAGCCTTTGGGTAATGGCATCATGGACAAATGCTATAAATGACAAGGCATTCCTTTGTGTTCACCAGCGACATATCATGCAAATGATTTAAGTCCTTTACAATTGTCTTGAACGCTTCATAGAGCAACAATCCTTAAAGTTTGCAGCCAAATTTGAAATTTCAAGTTGCTATTTATATTCCTTTTTATACATATCATAACTCCATTCACAGTAGTACATAAGGAAATTATAAAATAAGGTTTTTCTTGTTTATCAAGAAATGCAACTATCATTTGGTCCTATGCTAACCCCCTTCTTGGAGGACCTGACCATAGCCTCTTCTGCCGGGTTTCGGAGTTCCTGTTCGGCTTTCTCGGCTACCGTAACTGTCTCAGAGACTAGTCCCAATTTGGGCATCTTCTGGAAGAAGAAAACGAGGAAGGACACGCTTGACATGGATGGATGAAGTTAATAAAGCAATACAGAAAAGAGATCTGGAAGAAGGATAATGGCAGGATAGACAAAATTGGAGGAATTCAACGGGAATTAAAGGCAACCACTGAAAAGCGAAAGCCTGATAAAAAATAAAGTAATTTCAAGGAGAAGAGTTCATTAATTGATTATAGAAATTTAAAAGTGGAAGTGGAAGAGAAACATACATCGAGATATGCAACAAAAGTGGGCCAGGACAGGTGTAATGAATTTAGAGGCCTATGAGGAAGAAGTGATGGAGATGCCCTAAATATATTAGACTGTGTTATACTTGGCAAAATGTTATAGTAAGTGATGATACGGAAAAAAGGAAAAGATTATTACCACTAAATAAACGGGAATATTTTCAAAGATTGCTTAAATTTTTAACTCAAGATCAAATGAATTCAGAAAGTAGAAACATATGCAGTAAAAGTTTGGTTTATTCGTTATACGACATGTGAAGTGAACTGGAACATAACGTATAAAAGTAATAATGGATATTTATCCAGAATAGTAAATATAAGTGGAAGAAATGAACATAAGCAGCGACAAGAGGAAGTAACACCTCATGAAAATTGTATATAAAGTTTAAAAAGACAATAAGTCGTTAATTAACTCATTTTGTATAGTGCTTTAGTTGGTCTTAACTCGTGCTGTGAGTAGGGCAAGGTTGCAATGGTAGAAATACTCTGAAAAATAGTCTGATGTTTAGTACTCCTATAACTTTCTCTACTCTGGTAAAAATTATTCACAGCAATGTTTATTTATCTATTTCATGTTTATCGAGATAAGTATTTCAGAAATTCTGTTAATGTGTATCCCCTTATACGCATAATGGAATTTGAAGAATACAGTAGGTTTAAGCTGTACTCCAATGTTTTAAGTTGATCGCTATGAGATGGCTTTGGAACTTTGTTCCTCCTTCAAGACCCAGAGATAACACAATGAATAGTGACTTCTCATTTTAGGCAACTTATTAATTTTAAAATATGCTTAATATCTTGGATATGGTTAACTCCACAAAATTTATTATGTGATGTAACAAGCTCTGTAATTTATTTGAAATAAGATTCCGTCTACCTCTTACATTCACCATTTATGCGAGTCATCCAGAATAAAGTAATCCTGAAAATTTCATTTCTTTTGAACATATTTTGAAAATATATAATTTAAATAAACTTACTATAAACAATTTAGAAAGAATTAAATGTTTTAAGCTTTGCCGGTTAAAAGGTAGTTCTGGATTATATACATTGTGTCTCATTCTTGAATGACTATGAACTCTAATTGGAAGATGTGTATTTCACCTGAAATACTTGTTTTCGGACCCTTTGAATCTAAAAATGAAACATGTTTATGAAAACGTTTTTGTATCTGTGTATGTGTTTGTGAAAATATAACTTAAATACCAATGCTTATACTTAACTTCAATTCTTCCAAGGATACTACACGAACATTTTCAGAAAAATTCCCGACCGTCATTTGCTGGAACATTTTTCAGAGATTTGGATTTCCCTATAACATCTCTATTTTGACTAAAATTCCACATGTCTTTAGCTATTTTCATGGCACATGGAATGTATATCTTTAATATTCTGAGAATGGCTTTAGAAGTCCGCTTCATTATAGATGGAATTCTACATTCGAGTATATACAATTACTATACAAACAATATATGCAGATATACTTAAAACACAATTTATATGAAATACATGAGTGAACTGTCGAATACTTAGTTTTCTTTAACAAGAATGTGTAATCGCCTATTTATTCCTTGGCTATGCAAAGGGAATGGATTTCAAAGACTTACAAAATAACCACGTCGTAAAAGATTTGACTACCACTTTTGCTTATAGTATTTTCATATTCCCCTTGCAGCCCCTGCATCTGCAAGAAAATTACCAATAAGATAATTTCCACAAGGGGTAATCTCGACTAACGTGAAATACATAGAGGAACAAATACTGTAAGAATATTTTGAAGAGAAAGTCTCCTGAGTCCAACACATTGGATAGATTTTGATTCAGGAAATATTAATCAATAATTATCTTTGGATGAATTAGAGACTGTTTTGAAGTTTCAAAAGAATAAAACGTTGCCAGGAGCAGAAGGAATAAATATATAACTGTTAAGAAAGGGAGGATTATTACTTAAATTGGCGTATCTGTTTAATCGTATGCTGGATTACAGCGAAAATTACTAGTACATAATTAGAAGCAACAATGGATTATATTTTTAAGAAGGGTGAAAGAAATAAACCCAAAAACTACCGAAGTATCAGCATTTGAATTCAACTTATAAAATTTATGCAAGAATCTTGAATAATAGAATGAAACCAATTCCAGAAACTATATTGCAAGAAGAACAGAAAGGATATAGAAAAGGAAGATTCTGCGCGGATATCTTCAAAATTAGGCAATTAATTGATAAATAGATCTGAAGAAAGCTTTTGAGACTGTACAAGCAGAAGTTATGGGAGATAATGAAGCATCGGAACTACCCCATGCATATAATATATTTTTAAAAGGTTTGTATCAAGGAATGGGCTTTAGACTTAGTATGTCGTATAATAAAGGAGAGAATATATCAACTAACCAAGTGTCAGACAAGGAAGTTTATTATCAACCACGCCTTTTATTACTTACAGTTAGTTAGTTAGTTACTAACGCTCCCCACATGGCAACTTTGGCCTTCGGGGTAGCCTCACCCCACCAAGTGATGACCGGACCCATTTCTCAGGTGGAGGCACCCAGAGGGCGGTGTCCATTACCTCCGATGATAGGGTGATAGTGAAGATGGCGGTGAGGTGAGAGGACCTACAGTTTTTACCGTGGACTCCGAACCACGTTGGGCATAGTGGATACTTCACGTGTGCTAGACAGAGGTGAAGGCGTGGTTAGGGCCGACTTAAAATCGCCAACCCCAGAGCCGGGAATCGAACTCGGGACCCTTAGAACGGGAGCCGCGAACGAAACCACCGCGCTACCCCGGCGCCCTTTTATTACTTACATAGACATCATAATGACATAGAAAATATATAGAAAATGGAGTAAATGCAATGGAAATGAAATTACAGCTGTTAGGCTATGCAGATGATGTAGCTATTATTCAAAACTAAAGAAAATCTCCAGAGAGCAACTTACGTGTTATATCAGCTATGTAAATAAACCTTTATAATTTCTGTACTTAAATAGAAAGTCATGTATCTCCAAGGTATGAGTGAAAGTAATTCTTGATAATAATATTTTAGAACAAGTTGTTCATTTCAATTATCTAGGTTGTGAATTTTCCTTTGATTATGACATAGATATACAAAATAAAATCAGTATAATTTAATGAGAGACACTATAAGAAGAATATTAAAACCTACAGGGGTCGACGCACAATGAAAATATTGCAACAATGAAAGTACCAATTCTGCTATACGGCAGTCAATCCTGGATAATAAGGCAAAAAGATTTGTCATGTTGAAGCTAGAGAAATAAATTTTTAAGAGAAATATTGGGACATACAAGAAATTATAAAACCACAAACCAGAATATAAGAGAAAAACAAACATTTTTAACATACATGATGATATTAAAGAGGATAGAGAAAACTGCGAAGAACACCGATAAAGGATGGACTGCACAAGAATACTGAGTAATATTTTAAATTAATAATCTACAGGACGAAGATATCGGGAATGGCCCAGGCAAAGATGGATTGACACCGGAACAGACCGAATGGCCTAATGCTTGCTAGCAAGAAGGAGGAGGAAGAGAAGGAGGAGAAGGAGGAGGAAAAGGAGGTATTAAAACGTATATTTCAACTGGAATATCTGTATCAGATCTTTGTATGGAATATAATACAGTAATTCCTCTAATTATTGTAAGCAATTACAAGCTCAGCCGAGATTTAACCCAGATCTCAGGCTGTCTGTAACATTGCTCCTACTAATTCAGCTGTCATAGCAACGTCAGGAGTGGCATTAAATTCCTCAACGAACTCATACCTTTTTTTTTCTGTTAACAAAAGAAAGTGTTCTCAAATGCACTTTGAGATGGCATATCTTATTAACTACTTACAGTCTGCTAAGTATCAAAGTCCGGGAATGCATATAGTAAACCACTATAAGAGTCATATTTCATTGTTCTTTCATAAATATGGTTAAACTCTGGCCATAGCATCGAATTGTTCATTTTTTGTCTTTTTTTCTTCATTAGGTTATTTACCCTAAGATATCGCAGTCATATTCCTTGCACATTGTGATAAAATTGGGCAAGAAGAGACATAAGAGAGGATGTACTACTGCAGCTTCTGCATGATGACAAATATGCTCTAGAAGTTTAGGCTGATGACTTGGTTTCATGTTGCTTCCACTTTTGGCCACATAGATCCGGGCCTTATCTATTAAATTCCGTGGGGCTAAGTAGACTAATAACTGGATTTTGCAGCGCAACTGGTCCATAATACAAAATAGAATTGTATAGACGAGTCGAAGGAATTGAACTGTTTTAATTTGGGCAGTAACTTCACAGGTATTGCCAGCTAAACTTGCAGCAGTTTCTTTACCATGCCCCAACACGGAGAAATCTGGCATTAACGCTTGAAAATGTCCTGGGTTTGATCCCTGTGATTTACCAATTTGACCTAAAGCAGCTTTCATTGGTTAGTTTCCTTTCCGAGAATTCAGTCTCTTTCCGAATCGAAGTGTCGGCGACAGAACAGCGTGGCAGTGCTGCGTGGTGAAAGTGGTTCTTTCAAGCTGGTATTTTTTATACAAGGGAAGTTCTGTAGTCGATAGCTCTCAAGGATACCTGGCGTAAAGATGAAGAACCTCCAGCACTCTTTTAAGACCCCATACTGTTTCGCGTGCCTTGCTCTGGGTTCCAGCACACCCATTTACTCCCTCTCTCTTCCACCCTCCTTCCAAGGATCTGAAACTCAATAGAGTGTGGAATCCCCTATCTCTGTACTGTATCTATGCCTAATATTTCCAGGACCATATCCGATCACCTGGATATCATAGTCCATTGAAAATACAAATGTTGCAAGGGAATACATGTGGTCAACATGTAACAATGTGTTGCATTGTTATGCATATTGTTATGTGTATTCAGCAACTGAAAGGGTACGTATTAATGAAGCCCATAAAAGAAGTTTAAAAATTGGGGCACGGCATTGACTATTACAGTGACATTCTTAATGCACGAAGAGAAAGAAGGTGACGTTGTTGTGGTCATATTTAAGAAAAACGTGGATATTTATTGGCTGCAGCATTAGAAGAACTTGGTTTATTTGCCTGTATTTCGAATATTTTGATAACGTTTTCTCCTTAGTACCTATGATGACAAGTTTTTACAGTGAACGTTATCTTATAGTGCTGTCGCTCGTCAGAGTCGAAAATACAATTTCAAAAGATTTTTTGCGGACAAGCCTTTAAAAATGGCAGAAAGTAGTAGCGTGACGTGGCGAAGTAGCAAGACAGAAGCAAAAAGGGTATGTGAATACCATTTACATTCAGTTTAGTATATGACAGATTTTAAAAGAAACAAGGAGAGCAAAAGAGGGCAGGTACAATGCCCAGTATCTATTAGTGATTATAAAAAATATAGGAATAGACTTTACTATTCTTATCAGCTTATGACTTATTATAATTTTTCAAGAAAGTCAAGGAGATGCTAAACTAAATTGTTCTATTGTTCCCTTTATTCATTAAAAATTGTTACATTATTTATAAGAAAACGCAACGAGAGGCTAAACCAATGCAAGCCAATATGGTATACCATTACATCATTGTTTCATTCTGAACTGTTGTGGAAGAGCAGTCTAGTCACATGGCAGCAGAGGGGGAGGAAGAGAAAAGGAAATAATCCTAATGGCCTTTCCGCATGATCTCACTGCTACAAGATTAAATAATGGAGGGGTGTATCTACCGGAGAAACGTTCTATTTACCACACATATGTACACTTTAGAACAAAACCGAAAACAAAGATTTCTATTACAATTTATAAGAAAGGTGGATGTATCATTACACATAAAATGTTTTATTACAAAAGTTCTGTTTATAGCAAATGTTCATTCAGCATTGGAATAGGAATGACAAGAGTAAAGTGTTCATGGCTGCTTATGGGTTAGTGCATATTTCAAATGCTGTAAAATTTCCTCTGATTACATACATCCTTTAACAATGAGCAAACTCTGGAAGCGGTATAGCGTGTAAGTTCTCATCGTTTCCAAGGCCGGTTTAACGTGTCCCTTTAACTTCGTTCTACTAAATCCTCTGATAATGACGATGAGACGACGATGACGACGATGGGATAGGGAATTCAATACGGAGGGGATTCGGTACATAGGCCACCATGCTGGGCCCTTTGTTGCTATGCTCCCAAGTGGGGGCACACCCGGGAGGAAGGATGAGGCAAAGGAGACAGAGGGCGGCCGATCCAAGGAGCCACGACAGTACAGAGGGCAGGGTCCCTATAGTTTACAGGTCAGGACAACGGACACGTTCCCGTGCAGCGGAACGACAACGAACCCAACAGCCGAGCCCTAATGGTCCCAGGCAGGTGATCCGAGCCCCAAAGGTCCCTGGCTGGTGGTCCCGAAATCGTCCCAGCAGAGGAGCTGAAGCCGGCAACCGACCTACCGGAGGAGGAAGTAGTTTTCCTCAGAGCATATAATCTTGCCATGCACCGCCGAGACACCCACCGACACTTCTACCCTGAAAGAGACCACCACATGAGGGATGATGTGAAATGACAATGGAGATGAAATTGAGGGACAGGAAAATATCGGGGGGGGTGTAATTAACCTACCCAGCATTTGTCTAGCGACCCGAGAAAACCCCAGAAAGAACCCATGGGTCAGGTAGGTCGGCCACGGGAATCGAACCTGGGCCTCCCGAATGCCGGTCACCGACTAAACCGCCTGAGCCATCCCACTCGGTGACGATGACGATGACGATGAGGAGTGGCGCAAAGGAGTTCCACATTGGCGGGACAGTTTGAAGCAAATAGTGTTTAGCACAGGGTTGAACAATGAAGTTTCTCTCAGGGTATGCGTGGATATGTATGAGTAAGGAATGTTCTAATGAAACTGGAATGCCCGTTTCAAACTGGTTTAATGACTGCTTCTTTTTATCATAACATCAAGCTCGAAGTTGTCGACCAAGGGTTACCAATATATCACTGTTTATAGTCACTGTAGGTGGAATGCTTATTACTCGATAATACTTAATTCGTTCTTCACATACATATGAGCCAAAAATATCTTCTGTCATCGCTTCTGGTGTCCTTTGACCAAAAACAGAAGTGATGACCTTTTTAATGGCTTACCAGCCATGTGCTCTCTGTCCTCACACTATACACAGCTGTGCGTGGGTGTGTAACTTTCACTTCTGGAAGCCCTCTTTTCACACAAAGATTCCCTTTGTAACTATTTGATCCATTGTGATTATTAGTTTCGGTCATGCCATTATTAAGGGTCCGAAGAATACCTCTTCAAACAAAGTCAAGTGCTATCCTTTAGAATTCTGTTTCCCCCGTGTCTTTTGTTACACATCTCAACCAACTGCACCTGTTCGTGTCGTAACAAATATACAATACTCCTTTGAAATCAATTACAATTCTTTACTCATTGCAATTCTTAATTTCGGCATCAATGCTCACACATTGTATATTGTTTCACACGTTTCGTGCATATTGACATAGGGAATCCTTCCTTTTTGCGCACACTGTACCAAAAATTGAGTCTCATAAATGACAAATAGTTGAGTCTCAGTTACTAAACGTACACTGATAACCGAACAGCTATAGCAAAGTATTTAGGAGCTAGATCGGCAAAGGTTCTAACGCTAGACATCATTTTGACTTTTGTATTGCAGGAACAAGCAATATGTATTACTCACACGGTAATATAACTTCCAATTGCTTAGTTTTACTTTATTTTATTACATTTATACTCTACACAAAAGCTCAAACACTCTCTTCTGTTTTAAATTAACTGAAATAAATGTTTTTTTACTATATCTAAAATTAAATAAAAATGGAAAACAACTTAGTATCGCTTGTGTAAACCCTCCGCTGCTATTACTGCCCTCATTCGTGAATGACACCAAATGCTTAGCGAAATCTTCAGAGAGGATACTTCGTATTGTATGCCAGCAACATTCATAACAGATTAATGAGCCCGAGTGTTTACACAACCAATATTAAGGCAATTTTCTAATATTGAATTTATTTTGAAAACGACAGGAATATATTATTTGCGTTTTTATAAACGAAGGTGTTTAAAATATTGTTATTTATCTTCTGCAAGAAAAGCTTAAAGCATTGCTAATAAAGTATTAATAATAAAAAGAAATATGGACCTCAAAGATTCGAACTCATGTTGGTCAACTTACGACACACATGCGTTTTACCGCTCGGCTACCATGTATACGGCCAAGCCGCAAATCATCTCCGTATCCGTGGCATAGCTTTGAAATGAAACCGGAGTGGTATTAAAGCGTATACTGTTATACTAACCGTGTGTAGGCCAAAGTATGGCATTGAAGTTTCCAGTCTGACTCTACGTTTCCAAAGCGTATATTGTGAAAGCAGCGTGACCGAATGCTTTCGAGTTTTTCGAATCGAACTTAGCTTCTAATAACTGCTCATTTATATGTCTAAGACTGTATGAATATTGCATTTGAAACACATGCTCTTTTAACACAACTGCAGGACTTTATTAGGCTTTGCAAATTCCGAAAATGTTGCCATTGTTTCCCTTTTAAAGAATGATACCCTTATGAATTCCTCTGTCAGGTGATTGCAATACTTTCAGACATCTATATGGCTATAATCGAAATTTCACACTAGATGTTAGGTGCATAAACATTTCATTTTATACAATAATGAATAAATGTTTATATATAAAAGTAAAAATAAAATAAAATCTGCATATCTAATATCCCGGTTTCTGGAATCTATACCAGGTCTTACTATGCAAACTTCATTTTTAACTTTATTAACTTCAGAATCAGATTTTACAAAACAATTTACAAATTTTGCAGATATAATCCACTTTCTACATAAACGAGCTAATTAAACCTAAAGATTACGGGATTCCAGTAACCTTGCGAATATAATCTATCTAAAACAGTCGTTTTCTACAGCTTTAATTCTTATAACAAGCTACAAACTACTGCAACTGGTATCCAAAGCTTCCTCCTACTGGTATCCATCTCCTAAAGGAACTGGCATCAGTAGATGGATCTGGTTCGTAAGTTCCATATATATATATATATATATATATATATATATATATATATATATATATATCTTCTCTCTCCTGATATCCTCTTTCTGTCTATGGTTTTTCTGTCTTCTTTCTGATGTCCATAATTGGCGTCTTAAATCAGGTCTTCAAGTCTGGTAATCTGTACGTTCAGTTTCTCTTGGTCCTAGTTCCCTCCGACGATTTCTTAAGTTATATTCTTTTCTCGTAGATTGAAATGTTCTTACATTTCTTTCTTTAAATATTTTGTCGTGGGTCATATATTCCTCCAACGTCTTAACGGATATTATTTGAGAGATATTTTCTAAATGTGCATAATCTTCTGCATCTCTTAAGATTTTCCATAAACATTTTCCTTGAAGTTTCCTTCGACCGTCTTCTACTAGTTCACTATATTTATTGCACTCAAAGATAACATGTTCACGCGAATCTAAACAGTTACATTGCTCACATAAATTTGAGTTCTTCTTGCCAATTCTTTTTAAATATACATTGTATGGACCATGTCCTGTAACAAAATGAACAAAATCCTTTTCTTGGTTTTATATGTTCCAAATTTTGCCTCTCTTAAATGTCCGGAAATAAATCATGTACTCTCCTTCCTACGTGTGCATTATCCCACTCTTCTTGCCATTCTTGTAATAAATAATTATTCACTTCTTTCTTAGTGTTGCATCTTTTCCCCATAATTTTAAAAACATTTCCATGTTCTTCCTTCTTTGGCCAATAAGTTGCACCCCTTAATCTAATGATATAGCCAATAGGCCAAATTCCCGCTACTATTAGTAGAGCCAAAGTAGATGTCGTTTTTGTAGCTCCGCTGCTGCGAAGTAGTATTTGTCTATGAGTTTTTCGGATTAAATTTGCGCAGGATTTGACCCTTAACCTATGTGCCCATGTACTTGCGCCATATCATGTTATATCTATTACAAAACTCATATGATATATCATTGTTGCTGTAAAAGGTATTCTATAGCTCTTTTGTACAATTGACGCTAATTTCATAATGACATTTACTGCATTTTCTCTTACGTACTGTTTAAAAGTAATTTTCCATGTAATTCTATACCTAAATACTTAAACGTTTTGTGTCTTTTTTATATTTACGTTATACATTTTAATAGTAGGACCTCCTTTGAGTTCTCCCTTAAACATCACATATGCCGATTTATGTGGGGCTAATTTTAATTTGGTTCTGTCACACCACTGTTCAAGGGCATCAATCATCCGCTTTGATTTCTGTTCTAGTTCTAATCTGTTCCTTGCTTCTACCATAATCATTAAATCGTCGGCGTGAGCAGTGATATCATATACCTCTTGCATGTTTCCAATTTCCTCTAACATCAGTTCAGTTATTATATCCTAAAATAAGTGCCCTAAAATGGAACCCTATATATGCTTATATATTCAGAATATTTCGAAATTACTCCGAACTTATATATAGAAGTACTTTCTCAAATTCTATGTAAGACATATAGTTAGTTTTACTGCATAAAAACGTTCCAGAATGAGTGTGGATTAGGCATTAATAGGAATAATTCCGTGTGCCTCACACTATCCAATTTCGTAGGCAGCTAACACACCTTGTCGCATGCTGCAGCTGTTTGTAAACATACCGACATACTCCACGGTAGCTTGTTACTATTAATAATTTACTTGGCTTATGAAACTGCAATAAAGAAGCTATTCTTTAGTTATTTGTTTAACGTGTTCCAACGTTCCATTAATACAATCGATGACGGTAAATAAGCTGGTGAACATGAAACAACCTTTAAGAGGGAAATTGCTGTTAGTGAGATTGAGGATGGAAGCATTAGATAATAAAAAGAACAGAACAATATCAAAGAATTGGAAATAAGGTTAACCAGAACTAAATACCTTATGCAATGATACACGCATTTTATTTCACTGTGTTTAATAATACTATGAGGATGCTTTTTAAGTCAGTGCCGTTTTGGAATTTAAAAAAAAAGACGTGCATAGATATCGCAATAATTTTATTTTGACATGAAAGCCTGTACCTTAATCTACTTTTCTACATAATTTCCGTGAATATTGAGGTACTTTTCATAACGTGGCACCAGTTTTTGAATACCCTCCTCATAAAATTCTGCCGCCTGACGTGTTAACCACTGTATCACAACTGTTTTGACTTCATTATCGTCATGAAGACGCTGACCGCCCAGATGTTTCTTCAAGTGCAGAAACAAATGGTAGTCGCTGGGTGCCAGATCAGGGCTGTATGGAGGATGATCCAGAGTTTCCCATTAAAGAGATTTGATAAGATCGTTGGTCCGATTAGCCACATGTGGACGGGCATTGTCATGCAGCAAAACGATACCCTTATTCAACTTTCCACGTCTTTTGTTCTGGATTGCACGGCGCAGATTGTTCAATGTCTCGCAATAAAACGCTGCATTTATTGTCTCATTACGAGGCAGAAACTCCACTAGCAATACCCCTTTTCTGTCCCAAAGACTGTGCAAATGATTTTCTGGGCAGAAATTGTTTGCTTAAACTTCACTTTTGTGGGTGATGATGAATGTCGCCATTCCATGGATTGTTGTTTCGATTCTGGTGTGAGGTAGGCCACACATGTTTCGTCACCAGTAACAAATTGGTCTAAACAATCTTCACCTTCATTGTGGTACCGCTCAAGGAAAGTCAATGCACTGCCTAAACGTTGGGTTTTGTGCAAATCCGTCAACATTTTCGGAACCCAACGTGAGCACAATTTCTGGTACTTCAAGTTCTCGGTCACAATGCGATACAAAAGACTACGAGAATATTGAGGAAAACAGTCGCACAATGATGAAATTGTAAAGCGTCTGTTTTCTCTCACCTTTTCGTCCACTTTCTGCACCAAATCTTCAGTAACGATCGAAGGTCACCCACTCCGTTCTTCATGATGCACATTTGTGCGGCCATCTTGAAATGCTCTCACCCATTTCCTTACCATTCCATCACTCATAATGTTTTGCCCGTAAACTTCACAGATCTCACGATGAATATCGATCGGTTTTACACCTTTAGCACTAAGAAATCGTATAACAGCCCGTACTTCACAATCGGCGGGACTCACGACTTTCGGAGGCATCTTAAACACCCAGTAACCAACGTATACAATGAAACAGACTGCGTAGACAAGAGATGTAGGTAACCAGCGCGCATGCGCGGAACGCCGACCGTAGCGCTGCGGCGGCGGAATCGCAAAACGGTACTGACTTATAAAACATGCCTCGTACACAAAGCATTTGTAACTTAAAAGGAAGCTGTTGATTTTACAATAACTGGTTGAATTGTACTGTACAATTAAGATCGTAGCAAAATGAGCAACTTAAGAACTGTCCGAGTCATTATCGACTTTTTCACAAATGACTGCCCTTTGCCCCATTACCTGAAAGCGAGGCTAGGCTCACGATTAAAGAGCAAGGAGCAATGCTTTTGTTTTCGTGACTGGTGAGTCCCAATAGATGTTAGCACACCAGTGATTCCTGCGCTGCCTAATCACAAAATAATGAAATAATTAATGCTGAATAAAATTATACCTAAGAGAATTTCGATGTTGCGACGCCGAAATTCGGACTATTAACAATGAAACGGCTATATTCGTTCGGCGTGTTTCGAAACAATATATACACAGTCCTATAAAAATAATTAATGTACTTAGTTTGTTAATGATGCTCTCAACTGCCAGGATAATATGAGCATCACCGGTGTGCCGGAATTTTGTCTCACAGAAGTTATTTCAATTCCAGTAAATCTACTTATATGAGACTTTGGCTTTTAAACACACTTAAAAGCCATGGATCTGGGCGGGTTTGAACCTGCGACTTTATACGTTAGCTCAGCAGAATTCTTGATTGTTCATCCTAGTGCATTTTCAGCGTAGTTTATTTTTAAACAAGGAAGGAAAGAAGAAAGGGGGGGTGTAGAAGGGAAGGAAGGATGGATGTACGGATGGAAAGTAGTCACAGTATTGTGACTTTGTGGGTTAGTAGAATTAAAAGTCCAATTTGCCGAAATTCTAAATGTTCTTTATTTCCTTAGGAATACACTGTTCAGTTTTCACGTAACAACATTACATCACATATAGAACACAATCTTCCAAGGTCGATGACAATAACAAACAGCGTTCAGTTTACATTCCACAGCTGACTCTCGTGTTACAACTACACTTCCGTCACTTCCTTAAATATCTCGTTCATAATTCGAGAGGTTTCTCGTACAAAGAAGAAGCAACTTTTTCTCTGTCAATCAAGATATCAATAGAACCTTTGTAACAGTACTTTTGGGTTATGTTTGAAGTATGAAAAGTTTATAAATTTATAAAAAATGATTATGTAAATATATTTAATAATGTGATTGGCCGAAGTAATAATTGTATGACGTAATATGACGTAATGTTGTGACGTGGTATTAAATCGGCCAATCACAAAATTAAGAGAGAAGTAACGATAGTTACGAAAAATCAATAATCTTGGGAGGGAGAGATTTTTGTTTTAATGGTGGAGTGTGATGAATATTGGTGCAAGATCAAGAACATTTAAGTAATAGTTTGAATCTGTATAAATATAACAAAGTAAGAATTTATCGACATGTTGGAAGTGACTGGAAAAGGAAGTTCAAGCAAAATGTAATCTAAATAATACAATTAAATAGAGAATTTGACTTCTCCGAAACTATATTCCGAACCACGCCTGAAAAACAGATGTCTCATGACTCTTATTTATAATAAGATGGTACAATTGGTGACCAGAGGAAATAGATAGCCGCAAAAACTCACATGAGAAGAGAAAGAATTGTGCGTCCAACATAGAAATTCTGTCCCAAATTGCGTCCGAACGTGTGGCTGATGAAGATGGAGACAAATTAACGAAGAATGGTCACAAATTCCTGTCCCACCTTCCAAACGTGAAATCCTATCTGGGCCGGCAAGCCACTTATCTCAAGCGTTATGTTTATCTGATTTTTCCGGCTCTTTGTGTACACTAGCCACGCTATCGTTAACTGCTTATGCAAGCTTTTTATTACCGTGAAATACTATCCCCGTCTGTTATCTATTTATGCCCGTTGCCGCCATAATATTTACCATCCTAAGATGCTTTGAATAAAAGCCTCACTGCCAAATATAGAAACAACAATATAGAGAGGTCCCTGCAAAATAAAATGTAACAAACAAGGTCATTTATGGTTTGCTACTATATTTAGAATTCATTTGCTACGTTTGTGCCGCCAAAATTCAACCCTATAAATTGTTATGTAGTTGCTAATTGGATGTGCAGACACGGTCAATTTTTGATCGAAAGCCTGTTCGATGCTCGCCTTCTTGTATTTAATGCACAATAATTGTGTTTAGTTTGTGATGTTACACAAAAACACACAACGTTAACGATTAATACATCTTGTATTAAGATTAATGTAAGGCAATTATTACTTCATGAAATTTTTATTGCGATTTTGGGATTTAGCTTTAGTTTTGTTTAACGTGTTGTTTCAGTGTAACAGTTTCCTGTTAAAGCAATTATTGCCCCTTGTAGATCGAGGGAAACGGCTCATTTGTTATCCATGTGGCATTTTTAAAAGGACTGAGCTATATTCATATATCTCCTTCTGTTATGGTATTTGTCCTGTTTTCTCGCCTGTAATTTAAACTCTAATATACTAGAGGAAATTTCCTTCCCTAAACAACATTGAAACACATCTTTGTCATGCAAAATCATAGAACTTAATGTGTATTATCGCCCTTTTACAAATGTAATAAATATTTAATAAGAATGAATACATATATCGAAAGCTACAATCAGACTGAAAAATCCCGGCTATGATATGAAACGGTTATTTTGTGTTTACATTTTAAATTAATTTGGGATTATCACTGAAAGGAGACGAGATTTAAATATGACGTAATGATAATGGAAAAGAGCGGTAAATTGTAATAATTATTTAAATATCAACACAACCAATATTAATTCTAAAGAAAAGTTATTTAAATTCAAATAATATTTAATTTTTTTAATAGAAATTAAGATGAAATAGGCTCAAGTTGTTCTCGGGAAGCAAGCCAGGTTTAAAGACGATTACAAATCGAAGTTTTGGAAGGTTTTTTTTTTTTAATTTACGTCCACCCCAACGTTAAGTTATATCGGACGGTGAATGAATTGCGTGAAATGATGTTCAAATGAGTCCAGGGTCCATGGAGCTTAGAGTTACCCGACATTTGTCTTGAAGGATAAGGGAAACCTTGGAAAAACCTTATCTAGGTAACTCACCCTAACCGAGATTCGAACTCAGAACCTCTTGAACGTGAGGCAGACATGCTACCTTCGACGCTACCGAGGCGGGCACGTTTCGGGAGTGTGCTTCCCTCCCATCATCAGGATTCTTATTAAATGTTATAACCACAAATGAATCACTGGATATAACGCAAGTATAAACAAAGACAAAACACTATCAAAATTCGCATTACTGAATAAAAGACTGTTTTCGGTAAATTAAATGCCAGCTCAGGAGATGGCGTGAATATAGAAAATTAATTGGGTCACAGAAACGTAACTACTTGATAGTGTTTTGTCCTTGTTTATATTTGTGTTATATCCAGTAACAAGTCTGCTCTGAAGTTTCACTAAAGTTATTGTTTAATATGCATGTACTCCATTTTTGGGAAAGAAATTCTGTATAACTGATTTCGCCAACTCTACTAAATATATAGTTTTGCAGTTGTAGGTTTTATTGTACCCTAAATAGAAGTGGGATTAATTTAGAATCATCGTAAATCTTCGGATTTACATTTCTTTGATTATGTTTTCCTCCATTTTAGGTTCATATCTCACTAATAATCCTTAGTATCACCAATTTGTTTGCTTTATCAATACTGTAAACGTAATGTAATTATTGTGCTGTGTTTTTTACCTTTATCTTTAAATTTATTATTTATTTTTTCTTAGTTTTAACAATTTTCTTTTAAAGGCTTTGCTAAGTAATAAGTTATTAAGGGATTTTAACCCTTTCATTATGATGTCAAGGCATAAGCTGGACTAGGGCGTTGTGCTTTGGTTTCCTGCCACGGAATGCGCCTGGGTACGATCTCACCCTTGGAGATATGTGTTTTAATTCCTGGGTAAAGGACCGGTGCCCAATCAGCATGGGGAGGAATTTTAGGAGCTACGATAGGTAGCAAATCTCGGTCAAGGAAGCCAACATTGCGGCTGGAGGTGCTGTGCTGCTGACCACATCTCCTCCCCATATCGGTTGTATGATCGCCCACTTTGTGTATGTGGGTGTGACGCCGGCAGACTGGCAGGCTCCGGCTCGCTTGCGGGCTGTTACGCCGTGGATTATTATTTAACATAATGTAAATCAATGACTAACTACAAGTCAAATATACCTACAAACAGAAGTGAAATCGCTGGAGATTCAATAAAGATAAAAATAACTGGAGATCTGAGGACTAATTAAGGTACTCAAGGAACGCAAGGGCTCAAAAATGTTTCACCATGGCGCCAGAAAGAAATCTCTTCCAAGCAAATTTCCACCGTCCGGCCGCAACGTACCAACCGTAGTCATCTGGTCCAGCAGCCCTGAAAAAGATGAGATGAAGAAGATAAATGAAAATTATATACAACAGATTGATGTTACCCCTCCCAGCCCACTGTTAGCGTGGCCGGTCAGATGAGAATCGAACCAGGTCCTTCCGAATGCAGGCCTCACACACTGTCGTAGAGCCATTTCGTCATGTAAGTCAACTCAGTTCTCTTGTTTTCAATCAGTATGTACAACAATGCTTAAAGCAATCACCGCATGTGGTAGTTGTATGCTGGAAACATTTTTGTTTCACATTTTTAAAAACCTTTATTTTCAATTGTTATAGTGGGATCGTGTCGGTTTTTCGCCGCGATGGATCGCAAGCCAAAGTCAAACAAGCGACTCGCGCTATCTCGCCCAGCACACAGTGTACTCTCAGAGTGCCATAAATTGGCATTACCGTTATTCCCCCATAATTGGCTAATACTCTGTGGATGCCTTGTTGTATTGTCGACCGGGGGGAGGGGGTGGGGTGCAACTCGTGTTACAAGAGGGGTCTCACTCATCAATAACATGGCGCTAGGCCGCACGGCAAACACCCCGAACTGTTGGGGTATTGTTTCAACTGATCAATAACGTATCAGCAATGCTGACATTACCGACACAGACGGCTAGGCAGGTAAGAGTGGTCCAGAAGGGAGATGAGAGCAAACACACTGTCACACATACAAGCAGTGTTTTGCGTTTACGCATGGACCTGTTACATAATACCCCTGTGTTCACATATACAGGCCAAGAAGCTTTGACAGATTCACATCAGTTACGGCAGATGTGCCCCAGAGCAAAATTGATATAATTACAAAGCTCCCCTGGGGGCAGAAGGTGAAATTTCTAGCTACAATCCTCTGGACAGGCTTTCGTTGCTTGATGCATTATTGCTGCTATGTAGGTGGTTTATCCTTACTTTCTATTGGATTTACTTTTATATGTGGCAATAATGTTTCTTAGTATCATAGGGAATTAAATAGGTGGATTGATTGTTAAGTTTATTTAAACCTAATATGGAACATTGTTGGCCACACCACTTTTAAAACTCACACACTCCATACCTTTAACCAGCAGCTAGTTATTAACACACAATTGTTAAAAGTGGAATTTTATTTTGAGTAAACAAATGTTTTCAGAACGAGGTTGAAGGCCGAATATGCTAATCTATTCTTAAGTAATACCAAATTCAACAAGCTGAAATAGTAACATATATTAGTAGATTCCCCAATACTGCGCTCCAATTGTTATTTGGCGTTCGTTGTAGTTTGAACTTTATAGTACCAGTACTTGCATGTTTATGCAACAATAACTGTACAATTGTTACAGAAACCTGGCAAAAATAAACAAAATAGTATAACAATAATATTATAACAATAACATAACAATAATATGATAAATAAACATATGTTTTACTTTATATTATTACTCGTATTCCTCTTATGTGATTACAATTCGTGACTGAAAGGAACTGCAAGTTTACACAAATACAGACGTGTGCAAATTATTAGACTCATTCATGTTTATTTTACTTTGCTTCAGCTTAACATTCAAAATAATAGTTAATTTACCGCCGTAACCTATTTCAATTTGTCATAATTCTTTTCCTTGCTATAATATGAAGAATATTCATTGAAATTTCTCTCTTAATAATAGCTGGGGCATTTTTCTTTTACTTATAGTAATATGGTGGTAGCTCTGAATTAAGAGCAGCCATTTTCTTCATGTCTGTTTATCCAACTGTTTGGTGATATTGCTTTCATTTGGTGAGTGTAGTAACTGAGGATTCTTAATATTTGCCTTTATTGTGTTTTATGGCTAATATATCCTCAGTATTTATTATTAATTGATCTCAGGCCAGGTAACATCATGTATTTTATCCTTAGCATTTACATGGATTTAAAGTGAGGTTATGGGTAAAACTGCTGACGTATCCCCAAGGAAAGTAGCTGTAACTGAAAGTCTTTTGAATGAAACTCTTTATTCACAACGTGAAATAGCGAAGAAATTGTGTATTGCACAAAAATCTGTTAGTCGCATTAATCAAGCTTTAACATTCGGTGAGACGTTGCTCACAAAGGGATGGAAAATGTGGGAGGAAAAGAAAGCTATCACCAAGGATGCAAAGAAAACTTGTGCAGGTGGCAAAACAAAATAGAACAGCAACCAGCATTGACCTCAGTAATCAACTAAAGCAGTACGGTACAGAAATAGCAGCCTCAGTAGTTCGCAGAAGATTATGTAAAGCAGGCTTCGTAAAAAGGCTAAACTGACACCAGCAAGGGTAAAAAAAAAGAAAAAAAAAGTTTAGAATGTGCCAAAGAGATCCAGAATCATCCAGTAGAATTTTGGAGAAAGGTAAATAGTACGAAAATTGTATATAGCATAAAATTAAAATATGTACATGTAAATTCTATGGAAATGAAATAAATAGCCTTAACTTTGTTTCTCTCAGTGCTGGTTTTGTTATACTATCTTTGAGCAATTTTAAAACTATTTAATATTAATAGAGGTTTTTGTTGTTTCAGGTAATTTTCTCAGATGAATCCATGTTTGAAGTATGTGAAGAGTGCAGCCAATATGTGAGAAGGATAGATAAAGAAGCACTTTCCCCTCAGTGTGTCGATCAAAGGGTAAAGCACCCAACATCAAAAATGGTCTGGAGCTGTATGTCTGTCCATGGGCCTGGAAGATTATACATGGTTGTGGGATCTATGGAGCAGAAATAGTATAAAAGTGTATAAGAAACAAGACTATTTCCGCAAAATAAAGAATGGATTCCAAATGGTGATTTTGTGTTCATACATCACAGTGCTCCCTAACATAGAGCAAAATCTGTAACCCAGTTCCTCAAAGAAAACAATGTAAAAGTATTACCATGGCCGGGGAATAGCCCTGATTTAAATTCAATAGAGAATCTGTGGGGTATTGTTAAAACAGAGACTGAAAAATTTGAAAATATTAACAAAAGTTCAGCTTATTGAGGACCTGATAAGCATTTGGCACATAGATGAAGAAATAAAGGAAAAGTGCTCCACCCTTGTAGAGAGCATGCCTAAACGCATCAAAATGGTAATAAAGGCTAAAGGAATGCATACAAAATACTAAGAGTTGAAATAAATATTTTGTAATATTATTTCTGTTAGAAAAATAGAAAATAAGCGGTATATGTTAAAAATTTCACCATTGAGTCTGTAGATGAAGGGTGACCCGAAACTTTTTATGACCCTCAAATATGAGCACTTTTAACAAATGTTGGACTCGAATACACCATATTTCTTATATTTCACAGCATACGTGGTGGCACATATATTTGCCATTGCACATTATCGAATATATGCATTATGGCTAAGCTTAAACAAATAGAATATTACTATGTACTCCAACCTTATCTAGAAGAAGCACATATATTCAGTGTCTCTTTTTCTGAGAAATCACAGTGAAGAAACCCATAATGTGCAACCATGTACAGCTGTTACGAGTATTATAGATTCACCTAATATAGAGTTAAAACGGGGCTTTTTAAGGGCACCATTTCTCTGAGAATGAACCTCTACATTGTCGGTACTTATCGATATTTGGCGAATATTAAACACTGGCCTCCATATTGAATTCTATTGTGAACAAAAATAACACGTATATGTTTTTCATCTTTAATTTTATTGAGTATCTTAGTATGGAAGGGCCAGATTTTTAAAACAATTTTTGCGTGATCAAACACGTGGAAGTTTGCTTGAAGAAAGGCAATTATTCCTATAAATAATAGATTATTTAAAGTACCATTATTCAACTCTCTTCATTTAATTTAAATTTCGGTACTAAGTTAAGATCTCTTAATTTTGTGTGCAAAATACCTTGGCCCTGTAGCGACATTTCCGCCCACCCATTCTAGTATAAAATAAGTTATTAGATATTAGTAATTCAGGAGTTATTTGGAATCATGTAAACAGTTATGTCAATAGTAAATGTCGATGACTATTATAATAGTATTTTAACAAGGTATCATATTGGAAAAGGATGTATAAAAGGGTATAAACTCGGCTGTTCAATAAAGAATGATCACAATATTTTTTTTGACAACGTACTTTTACTCATCCTCATACTTTTGATGGTCCGTCTCAAAATAGTCTCCTCTGAATGCGATGCACTTGTTTCTGCCAGTCTTCAAAGACAGTCTACAAAGACCATTTTTGAGAGATCCTTCAAAATCGCCTCCGCAGCCTTCACCACTGTTTCTGATGGTGGATAATGCCTCCCACAAAGGCGTTTCTTCAAGTGAGGGAATAGAAAAACGTCACATGAAGCTAAATCCGAACTATAGGGTGAGGGATATACTTCACGTTGATTTTTGCAAGGTATTCAGCAACAACTTTGGCAATATGCAGCCGCGCATTATCGTGGTGTAGCATCCATCCTACTTCATGAAAATGTGATCTTTTGCGCCTGATATGGACTTGTAATGTTTTCAGGACATCCCTGTAGTATTGTCCAGTTACTGATGTGTGTGCAGGTACAACGTACTGATAAGCCGTTCCATGAATATCAAAGAATAAGATGACCATTATCTTTCCCAGCAGAAGCAACTACTTTTGCTTTTCGGGGGTTGGTGATGAAGGAGATTTCCACACTGAGCTTTGCTGTTTGCTCTGAGGATCTGAATGATATAACCAAGCCTCATCAGCAGTGATTACGTTTGAAAGAAACTCCGGATCTTCCTCTAACATCAAATTTAACTGCTTTACCGCCATTGCAACGGTAGGCGATACTCAACATGTCTGAACTTGCCTGGTTCTCACAGACGTCAACCAGGAGTACCAACAATGAAACTACTACTGCGTGTTTGTTTCACATTAAGATAACAGAATATAATAAGATAGAATTTTAGTGTGAAAAATTATGACCGCAAAAATTATGATCATTCTTTCTTGAACAGCTCTCCTGCATAGGCGTAGTTTCTCACGGATGTCTGCTAGGTTATGGTGCAAGTAATGGGACAACTTCCTCAGTTGCTACCACTTAGCGTGGCCATTAGAGTTATTGGCCTTTCCTTTTGTATAACCTAAGAAAAGAATTTACAGTTTCTCGAAGTTGTAGAAAAGGTCAATGTTGGAATAGAATCGAGGCAGTCTGGCGCAGTCTAGGTAGCAGCATCCGTGACGCTAAGAAATTTTGGTTCCAATGAAGCGCGAAGTGCATCCGAAGATATCTAGAATATCCTTAGAAGAAGATAAATATTTTAAAGCTTCCAGCAAATATAATTACGAGTACCATCCGCGAGTGGCACCTACATTACTGAAAACGTGCAGACGTCAGAGTAACTCGACTCCAACACAACAGAGGGGAAGATTTACTTGTTCAGGAATCCTGAGAAAAATCCAAGTTCCTTCTTAACCACAGCACCTACTCCTCCAGGCGGACCCTGAAATAATAGCGCCTCATTACAACATCGACGAATTACACGAAGGCAACGGATCGTAACTTCGAAGCCCGTCGGAGAAAGAGACTTTCGGGAGAACGCGACAGGCCACAATAACATAGGTCATACAACATCTAAAACACCTTCTCTAACATTTCTAAAGTAATTTTATAAGCACAATGTTTCTATTTAATTTGCAAGATTGTTTTCAATTAAAAGTGTCGAGTTGTACCCAGTCATTATTATTTGATGTGCACACGTACCCCAAAAGAAATAATAGAATTTTGGTGGGCACAGAAAGCGGAAGGAGAATACACTACTTTTTGTGACTTCAAGCTACACTTCATTTTTACGAGTATTAACAAAAATCATTAGAATTCCTAATATTTTCGGCAAATGTGCTACTGAAACAGGAACAGATTTATCTAGAGAAAATGAAAATTTAAATGCGATTTTACTGTCCATATCACGGTTAAAATAAAGTAGGCATATACAGATTAAAAAATAAACGATTAAACATCTTAAATTATTATGCACTGTTTTCCTATAGTGTTTCTATTTGTCTTTCTTAATTGATTTGCTGTTTTGCTTAAGGCAATTTTGGACATCTACTGGAAATCAAAAGACGAGTCGCTAGCACGTCCAGTATCTTCTGATATTAGGGAGATTCTAAAATACAGATGCAATGAGCATCCATGATTGACTGAAGGGGAGTCATAAAGGCCTTCTATGAAAAATTTTGACTTTTTCAGTTTTTGCGTATTATGAAAATTTAATCCATGCTGATTAAACTGACATATGTTATATTACAATAGGTCAATATTTACTATTTTAATTAATTTATATACAAAATATAACTGTTGTCCTTTAATTGTTTAAAATCCTCGTAAGACTTTTTAGAACAAATTACAAATCCAGAAATATTTGGTCTAGAAGTCTGTGGTTTGTCTTATACTTTAGAGGAAATTCCGATTCATATGTTGGCTAAGCTGGAATTCAATATAGCTTCAGAGTTTTGTGGTTAGTTTCTTTATATAAACATATGGTAATATCTTGGATATTTGTATATTTTTATATTGTGCTCCGTCTTTTTGTGTTGTTTTCACAATGGCAAAATTTAAATGCTGGTTTAAAAAGAGAAAAAACAAAAGCAATCAACATTATAAATCATATCCTGTGGTAGAAGACGACATATCTGCACAACAAGGTGCAACTTTTATTGTTGAAAAATCCTGTTGAGAATGTTTGAGCTCCACCCATGCTTCTGAAAGCAAACTACACAATACATTAGTGAAGGTGAAACAAATATAAATACAAGGTTCGTCCAGAAAGTATGTTCTGTTTGGTAATAAAATTAAATTGTGTACAGATACAGAAAAATTATTTATTGCACAAAATTCTACAACTCTTAAACTACCTTTTCATATAACTGCCGAAATTTTTCAGGCATTTGTCATAGGGAGGCACAAGTTTTTGTATACCTTCTTCATAAAAGTTTGCCGCCTGTGTCTTCAACCAGTTTGAAACATTTTTTTTCAGCTCTTCGTTATTGTTGAAGTGTTGACCGCCAGGGAAAGATTTGAGATGCAAAAGCTGATGAAAGTCGCTAGGAGCGAGGCCAGGGCTGTACGGGAGGTGGTCAAACACGTCCCAGCCAAAGCCCTGTAGGATGTCTTTCGTCGCATTTGCAGTGTGTGGTTGTGCGTAGTCGTGAAGAAAAACAACACCTTTTGACATCACAAATTTTCCGATAAATTTCAATTGGTTTCACTTTCCTAGCATTCAGAAAACCAATCACAGATCTGATTTCACAGGCGGCGGGATTTTTAATCAACACCAACATTGTAAACAAGCACAACAAAGCGTACGTGGCTGAAAGCGATTTCACAATGGCGCATGTTTCTTCTCCTTGATACAGAGCGTCTACTGGGCATGTGCAGAACTGTGATCGCAGCGCTGAAGCGGAGATAGATTGAAACAGAAATTACTTTCTGGAAGCCCCTTGTATATTAATAAATTTTAATGTGTTAAGTTAGTTTTTAGTAAATTTGTCAGTTGTAATATTTGTAGGGGAAGGTGAATCATCATGAAAATGTTTCTCAAAGAAATGGTATAGTAAATAACCAGATAGTAAAGTACACAAATTGTGAGAGCGTGAAGAATTTTTACAAATCAGAAAAAATAGCCTTTTAAAAATAATTTGAAGTTATTTTATGAACTTAGATGTATTGGAAAGTGATTTTCAGCTGGCAAGGTACTTTGTGGTACTAACATTATTCGCTACACAACAATAGTGGGTACAAGTGTAATAAAGATAGCTGAAGACTCAATTAAGGGTGCTATACAGTAGAAAATGATATACTGTGACTTCGTGGTTTCATAGAATTAAAAGTCCAATTTGCCGAAATTCTAAATGTTCTTTACTTACATCGAAATACACTGTTCCATTCCCACGTAATAACATTATATCACATACACACAGTCTTCCGTGGTCAATGACAATAACAAACAGCGTACAGTTTAAAACTCTCCTATTACAAATACACTCTCGTTACACACAACTTAATCATCACTAGCTATGGCTTCCTTTTTATACACCATTTCATGAATTCCAGAGTGTTCTGTCAATCACTCTGGAATAAACAAGGCATCTAATGACGTAATCCGAATATTCTATCACCTTCTAGAAAACGTAAAACCCAATCTGGGCCGGCAAGTCTTTCACCTCTGTGATAAACTATCCGTCTCTTGTTTATCAGCGCTATCGTTAATTGTCGGCGCTTTGTGAACGCTAGCCACCTATCAGTTCATTTGTGTACACTAGCCGCATGATCGTAAACTGCTTATGCAAGCTCTTTATTACCGTGGACCATTATCCGCCGTTTGTTATCTTATTTGCGCCGAAATTTTTATGTCCGTTGCTGCGACAATACTGACTTGGCTATATCTTTTGATAGATCTTGGCAAAAAAGAGGCTTTCAGTCAAAAAATTCATGTGCATCTATTTTAGTTTTACTTCAACATACATTTTCTCAAAACTACATTTTTCAATATAAAAGCCCCGTTTTCTCATAAAAGATTAGTAATATCTCCATACTAATTTTATGACATAATATAAATTTCTCAGTGATATTGTGGATCCTCAGAGAGACAATTTTCTGAAATGATTTTTTTAAATAATAGTTCAGGTTTTTACCGGCAAAAATTAGAACTGCAGTAAAAAAAGTTATAAAATATATACTACTTTCGATTATTTTACGAAGGAGGATTAGTATATTTGGGAAGGACCAATTCATATACTGTAAAGAATTTGGATTTTTATACCCAATAGATCCTGAGATTACATTAGTAATATAGGGCTTTACAACTCCCCTGAAGCACGTCATTCATTAGCGTATTTGTGAGAATCTCAAAACAAAATAAAAAGTAAGTTTGTTACCGATTTTCTAAACATTATGTATTACATACATTACTTATAGAAGAAACGAAATGTGCGTGATTGAGAAGATGGAAATAAAGAAGAAGGAATGCAAAGCGAGAAAAGGAAACGGGATAAATGTGTGGAATAGGATATCAGAAACAAAAGACGGATATGGACTATCAGAAGAGAAAAGTGGCAACAATGATGAAATGAGAGAGCATGAGGTGGAGAAAATTTTCAATATTTAACGAAATAAGATGAGAGAATATCCTAGTTCTATTAGCAGAAGGAAAATGTTTATAAGTTATTTGAAATTAAATAATATGTACTTAGGTGCGTACAATAATTTCTTATACAACGGTGAGTCAAAAAGTAATGCCTCCTATTTTTTTCTCTTTTAATTGCCAAGAAAATTGAATGCAATTTACATACCTTGAAAACTACAACATTGACGATTAATTTGTCACTATTCAATATAATCTCCGTCCTTTTCCACAGTTTTGGTCCACCTTTTAACTAGAGCATGTATTCCAGTGTGGTAAAACACACGGTCTTGCTTCCTCAGCCATTGACGCACGGACGTTTTCACAACCTCCTCATCTTCAAAATGAATCCCATGATCAGCTTTCTTTAGTGGTCCGAACAGATGGAAGACTGATGGTGCCAGGTCAGGGCTGTATGGGGGGTGAGGTAAGACTTGGCATCCCAATATCTCAATTTCTGCAGTGGTGTAACGGCTGGTGTGTGGTCTTCCATTGTCATGCAAAAGAAGAACATCCGCTATATTTTATGTTAGGCGAACTCGGCGAAGACGTGATTTCAGCTTTTTGAGAGTTCTGACATATTGGACAGAATTTATTGTTCATCCCTGCTCCAAAAAATCAATCATAAGCAAACCCTCTGCATACCAAAGCACTGTCGCCATAACTTTCCCTGCCGACCGCTGAGTTTTGACATTGTTTTCTTCGGTGACGTTGTGTGATTCCATTCCATTGACTGCCTCTTTGATTCAGGTTCACAAAAATGAACCCACGTTTCGTCTCCAGTAAAAATTTTTTTCCAGAAACTCCTCTCCCTCAAAATTGGAGCGCTGCAAGTGTTCGGAGGCTATTGTTTCCCTTGTTTCTTTGTTTTGGGCGGTTAACATTCTTGGTACACAACGTGAACAAACTTTTGAGTAACCAAGTTGTTGAATAATCGTCATCACACAGCCTTTACTGAGGGAGGTAATGCAACACAATTCACCTGTTGTTACCCGGAGATCACCACGAATGATGTCATCGGCTCGCTGAACGTTGAATTGAGTCAATGCAGTAACCGGCCTGCGCTTAGTTTATCATCTGCCAATGGTGTTTGCCCTTCAGCTTCGTTACAGCGACGAACCCATCGTGTAACAGTGCTGACATCCCCCGTTGCATCACCATACACATTTTTTAGCCTTTCGTGAATGCGAATTGGCGTTTCATCTTCCGCAGTCAAAAATTCAATCACAGAACGCTGTCTAATACGAATGTCGATATCAGCCATTTCGCAAGAGGATGCAGTGCTGCTACCTGTTGACTTAGGAAGTTACTGTTGCAGGGGATTGGAGAAGAAGGTTTGGGGTATTGCGCCAAATTCAAATTGTTCACATAACTTACTGATTTAAGGAAAAATATAGGAGGCATATTTTTTGACCCACTCTCGTACCACTATTGTAGCTCCGAACTTATAAAAAGGGACAAAAGTTTAAATGCAATATTCAATATTTCTCTACCAATTTTGTTTATTTTACTCACCTTATACAAACTGTGAAAGAAAGTTCACATTTTCTGCGCCATTAGTGATAATTGAGACAAACATTTGCAAAAGTGATGAATTCCTAATTACACACTTCGTTGTTATTAAAAGGGATAGAAAGAAGGTGAAAACGATATTCAAATGTTTAAAGGGAGTCGCAATATGCTGGCTCTGAAGTTACTTACCTCTTCTGAATATTGCTAGAAATATGTGAATGTTGATATTTGAGTACATATGCGAATTTTCTATGAAAGGCCCTGAATTACTCTTTATTTTAATCACTGTTACATAGTTATTAAGCATAAAATACAAATTAAAATCTTACTACAAGAAAATGTAGATCTTGTTAAAGCACACAGTTTAGGTTAAACATTTTCTCTCTCTTCTTCAGTCACTCTCTTCTGATGGTAAACCATTTATCAGCTTTTAATTTTTCTGATATTTGAAATACCATTCTTCGCAAATGCGTAGTCGCTATTAGCTTGTTTTATTTCTCTATTCCCCCGGTAATATGAGAGAACAGAATTTAAATTCCACATTAACTGAGAGCTTCTAAAACATTTGGAAGTGGCTTGAATGTATTGCATTCAGCTACTTCGCATTGTACCTATAAGAAAATATGTAATTAAGTAATTTCTGCATATGATTGTGTCGAAGAACATAAAGTAGAAATAGTTTTTATAACAATTTGTATGGGAAGTATAGATAAAGTAATGATGCGTAGATATAATACATCAGAGTTTTTACTGGAATTTGTGGTACAGAAAACTAAACATTTGCTTAGGAAGTACATCCAGAAATAACCAAAATGATTTATTCCAGAAAATACTAGTAATTTTGACTCTGTAATTTGTAACTTATTTATCATCTTTCCTTTTACATCATCAAATGGAAATACAAAATCAGGATTACAATTATAAAATCCATACTGGAAAATGTCATATATTCCTAAATCCTGAAAATCCTAAAATGTTGCCTGCCATTGAATAATAATTCGGTTCCCATACATCTAACCCTAAGATTTTGTGTATTGAATGCCCTCTACTCCCTTTTACACTTTTGTCATTTCACCTATCCCAATCTACATTTTTCTCTTAATTGTTTTTAGCCATCTGTCTTTAACTTTCCCTAAATAATTCCCTCTATTTCTCCTGTTCTTTTCCCCTTTTACTGACAAAATTTTTTCTAAGTACTAGTTCACCCCCTCCCAAATTGTCACATTTACGTAGCCAGGCCTGCTCTGTCCATTTCTTTGACTACAATATAATATACAAAGGAAATCTGCATTCTCTTCTCCACACAATGGACATTTATCTAGCTCCTCTCTTGATCTATACCTTTCAAGTTTTTTACTCCTGTTCTCACCAAAGCAAAACCTTCTCGCTTTAACTTATTACATATGTCTGTATGCCCTTCTCTCCCCAGGTGGTTCTTATTTCTCTTTATAACCTCAGTGAGCTTTTGTCACTGTACCGGAAAAAATTTTAGTATTATGATATTATACGTTCTTTCAGGTTCATGACCGTAATTTTAAAATATAATTTATATATAAATATAAACAAATAAATGGCCAATCAATACCTAAGGAGCAAATGCCCTCCTGCTAGTGGAGGGAGTTGCTGCTATGCGTTCATTGGGGTAGCAACTCCTAAGAGTCTCATGCATACTTTTCGGTACCTCCTTATCTGTTGTGATGACTAGCAACGTGTTCTACATTATATACACCGTGCACTTAGATCTATGATACACTGAACTTAAGGTGGTGGATCTATAATTTGAACTCTCCTAAATTTGGGGATCCATCATCTTAAGTTCCCCTTGCGCAACTTGATTGTTGCAACTTACATTGATCCTAATTGTCCTTGAATTAAACTTCAACCTAGCACTGACACTAACACTATTATAACACAGACACTTCTGTTCCAAACTAGGAGGTGGAGTATTTGTGGGTAGCTACTGTTTCCAGTTTTCTGCACGTTTGTGTATCCTTAGCTTGTCTCGTCCATAGTGTTCCTGCTGTCCTCCAAAATCATCTGCCGACCGTGTCTTCGGTCTCCCTATCGATCTTAGTACTATTATCGGATCCAACATTGTTGTTCTTGAGTCCATCGGCCGGGGTCCATTCTGGTGAGGCTCCAAAATTTCTTCCACGCCAAATTGATGCACTTTTTTATCTCCAATGTAGAATTGTTTGAAAAGAATACTGTTTGTCCCAAGTAGACATTATCTTTGACATATTCTTGGTTCTCCTCATTGACACTTATTTGCTCCTCAACAGTATTCCTCATCAGCTTGCTTTTCCTTGGGTTCATGGCTAGTCCTACCTCAACGCTTACTCTGTTTAGCTCTGTTAGCAACGATTGCAGTTCCTTGGCGAACCTATACACCAATAATATGTCGTCCGCCAACCATAGATGCGTTAATCGGAGTTTATATTATATCTGAAATATCATGTGTCTTCTTTAAGTAAGTACATTTTGATATCATTAGTGAAAAATACTTTTCAACTGAGCAAAATAAGCTTCGCCTGAGTTGTGTATCTTGGTTTGGGATTAAAAAGGATTGCAAGGAGCCAATTATGGTGAATATGTTGGATGTGGAAGCAACTTAAAACGAAGGTACTGCCGTTCTGCAAAAAAGGCCCAGAAAATGGTGAAATAAAATATTTAACTGTATTGAAAGTTGTAGATGATTAGCTTGTGTGGAGCAATTCAGTTTATCCGGGACTGAAAGGCAATTTACTAATAAGGTTCTGTCTTTCCGGAAGTGGTTCATCATCACACCCTGAGCATATCAGAAAATTGTGGCGATGCCTTTTCCTCAAACTAAAACCCCTTTTACTTTCGTTTACTTTTACCTGTTGCTAGCCATATTTTGAACTACTCTTTTGACTTTGTAACGTTGAAAATCGCTCACTGTAATTGCGTCTAAACAAGTACAAACCTTTGAGAAACGCTTAATGATTGTGTTTTTGATCAATTGTTAACAAAAACTTCGGAAAGTTTTCTCATATTTAAACTTGTGTTAAATGTAGGCCTATTAAGCTCTTCACAATTACAGCCACCTGTGTGTATACACTCCACGATCATTGAGACTGCATTCTAATGTTTGTCACGATTTCGTTGGTTGTAGCGGTTTTGGGAGGCTTCGAGCACTCATGAAATTCAATGGACATACAAACCACTTCTAAATTCAACATGACATTTATTACATGAAGCGAAAATCCTTTAATGTTGAATCTACATTATTTTGTATTGATGGCAGAGTTACACCGATTAAAAATAAATATTTTCTCACAGTTCCTACTTAACTTTTATCTCTCTTTTAGAAAATATTGATATTGGTTTTTATACGATTGCCAAAAAGTATTAACCGGACTTAGGCGTTTAAGAATTTATGAAGCGTCATGCAAAAAAAAAAAAAAAACTATTACGATAATTTGGCCATTTGGCCATGGCTTTCAGTCAGATCTGGAACGGTTAGGAAGCCCTCATCTTCAAGGTACTTATCTACATTTACGTTAAATGGAGAAAATACTTATTTCTGTCTCAATTTTAATGCTGGTGCTTTATTGGACAAGTCAGGAGCAATAAAGACTAATACGTATAAACATCCGGATTTAAAGTATTTTAAGCCTATACTACGTGGTTCTATACTTGCAAGAATGACGCTACGTCTTGTTCCACCGGCGTTCCGAGCAGAACTGTCCATGATTCTACTGAGCTTAATTATTGTCCTAACGACCTTCCCTCTTGCTAATGAACCTAAGCACCCCAATACTAACTTCTAATATAACCTTGCCACTTCATTTCTACATTACTGAAATCTGTTTATTTCCAATCTAAAGTCTCTCTATAAATTTCTAAGAAATATTCTCATACATTCCATGAATTCCAAGCCAGCACGTCATTCCTAATCCGGCAAATTTGGGTACTTTCATCCCTCTCTCCTTATCTTAAATGACTGGACTTCTGAGAATTCGCCTGATACCCGGTCCTCGCTAATTACTGTACTTAATAATCTTCTAACGACTCATAGTGTATTGCCCAAACCATAACGCATGTAAAAAAATATTCATATTAGATTTTTATATAAATATTAATTTATTCAACTGATCCATAATTTATGTATCACTTTCCATTCTCTCCTTTTCACTATCTTCTCCTGCAACCTTCTCTCTCTTTATAGTTCTCACGCTCGATTTCCCCACTATATCTTCTACCGCTAATCAGTTACGTATCCATTGTCCACATCCCTCTCCCTTTCCTATGCACTTTGATCTAATTGCGATGTTTTGTAGACAGTTCACGAAAATTTTTCGATAAAATGTTGACATTATGAGATATTTCCATTTTTAACAGTACAGAGTATTTTCATGTAAGTGAAGCTACTGCAGAGGGAGACAGCTTCGAGAGTTGTGACGTATTTCAATCGGGAGCGTGGCCTGCACTGCGTGTGACGTCAGGCAAGAGCCGTGTAGTCCCAAGTTGCCTATATAAAAGGGACAGTGAGTATAGAATGTGAGGGTTCAGTCAGGATTAGCACACTCGATGACATCAATGTAGCTGCCACGTACCTAATGAAACTGTTAGTTTTGTTGTTGTTGTAATTTACGTCCTCCAACGTTAAGTCATATCGGACGGTGAATGAATTGGATGAAATGATGCTCAAATGAGTCCAGGGTCCATGGAGCTTAGAGTTACCCGACATTCGTCTTGATGGATAAGGGAAAACCCCGGAAAAAACCTTATCCAGGTAACTCACCCTGACCGAGATTCGAACTCGGGACCTCTTGAACGTGAGGCAGACATGCTACCATCTACGCTACCGAGGCGGGCGGAACTGTTAGAGTGACAATGTGACGAGTAATTGAAGGACAAATATACACACAAGAAAGACCTAACTGATTTTTACAACGATGTCTCCCAAACCAGATTTCCGAGGTTGTATTCACTTGCCGCACGGACATTGTGTACGTTTGGC
This sequence comes from Mantis religiosa, assembly GCA_030765055.1. Lineage (NCBI taxonomy): Eukaryota > Metazoa > Arthropoda > Insecta > Mantodea > Mantidae > Mantis > Mantis religiosa. The sequence goes on from CM060954.1 coordinate 53,697,240, forward strand.
TCGCCATACGTGTGTATCAATTGTTTTCTGTTATGAAATTAGCTAAGTCCAATCACCGAAGTACCTTGTTGGATCACAATCTAACATGCAATCTTCGATTACAGATTTCCCTGACACTGTTAAACTAGTTAAAGAAAAACGAAACAGAAAGTGTCGGAAAATTTCCCCGACATAACTGCGAGATAAACTGCGAGTTTGAAGTTTTATATATTTTCTCATAACACAGAGCCAAAAAGTAATTGTTTATAGACTGTGACCAATTGTGTAATTAAAGCAGTCAGCATTAATATTACAACACACAAGATGTAAGTTGTACATATTATTAACACCCAATACGTTTCCTGTCATTCCTACCCGCACACATCAAACTATCCCTTCCCCTTCGACAACAGTAATCAGCGCGGTGACGTCACACGCTAAACTGCCTTTCGTTCGGGAGCATATATTGCGGTGAGAGCTGGCAGAGCCGACGTCACACCGCCACTACTGTCATCCCTTGAGCTATTGCTTTGTAATAGTAAACGTTTTAAATAAATGAACAGTACTAAAGATAAATATGGCTTCTTGAATATAACAATATAGCTTTCTAAACATGCATTCTATAAAATATTTCTAAGTATCATAATCCGTTAAGGATATTATAGCGAGAGCTTTCCTCTTTACACCTTCTTTGACACCCTATCTTCCTTACGGAAAGAGAAATTTAGTCATAGGAGTACAGTTTATTTTTGTGTGATATCTATGTTTTGGTTAAACCAATTTTCATAACATGGGTGGGCTATATTTGATTTAAAAGGGTGTAGTTAGATATACCAAATGAAGAAATAAGAATTATTTGTTTTATATAGACAATTTTATAAGATTAATATCAAGTAAGTACTAGTCAAAAATAGAAGCTTCGGTTATATGACTATTTTTCTTAGTTTATATTTTTTTATTTCTTTATTCTTTTGCGCTCGAATTATAGTCACCCTAAGGATTCTGGTGACCATGAGGATTCTGTAGATAAAATAAGAACAGGAAAAACAATATTCTACTGTCCTCCCTCAAAACTGAGGACCGTTCAAATAAATGTTCACATTATCAGATATTGGTGCTCGCTGGACCATACAGAGTAATAAAGAACGAAGGCTTACACCTAGACCTATACAGAACTAATGGGCCACCACCACAAATGGAATGTATGAAACTTAAGGAACCACTGGACGCAGATGTGACCATGGAGAATACGCTTTGCTTGGAAGAACTACATCTCTCCACCACTGACACGCATCCTTGCCGCAAAACCAAAATCACATATCGTAAACTTGAATGGAAGGGAGAAGTCGTGGCATCAGAGAAATTACACAGATTTCGTCTGACCACCAAGGAAAGGCTCTTGGTTGACTTCGGCCAACAGCAATTGAACCACAGTCTCATATGTTAAGGTGAAGAGAATCAACCCGGTGGATCTTACGTAACTGTACTTTACTACAGAATAATTAGACTTAGCATTGATTATATCTGACCTGAGAAGGTTTATGTTACAGAAATATTTTCAGAATGTGTGAATTTGTATTTTATAATATTTTTTATGGCCAATGTGTGATAAAGAACTTAATATGGCAACCATGTGCAAGAGTTGCATATTTTTCTGCGAAGTGTGCAGAATGGTAGGTGTACAGTTTTTAAATCTACGAGGACTGTTCAATAATGAATGATCACAATTTTTTTGACAACGTACCTTTACTCATCCTCATAATTTTGATGGTCCTTCTCAAAATAGTCTCTCCTGAATGCGATGTACTTGTCCCAGTGTTTCTGCCAGTCTTCAAAGACATGCTGGAAACCATTTTTGGAGAGATGCTTCAAAATCGCCTCCACAGACTTCACCACTGCTTCCGATGATGGATAATGCCTCCCACGAAGGCGTTTCTTCAAGTTAGGGAATAGAAAAATCTCACATGGGCTATATCCGGACTATAGGGAGGGTGAGGGATGCACTTCACGTTGATTTTTGCAAGATATTCAGCAACAACATTGACAATATGCGACCGCACATTATCGTGGTGCAGCATCCAGCCTGCTTCACGGAAATATGGTCTTTGGCGCCTGATATAGACTTGCAGTGTTTTCAGGACATCCCTGTAGTATTGTCCAGTTAGTGATGTGTGTGCAGGTACAACATGCTGATAAATCATTCCATCATAATCAAAGAATGAGATGACCAGAACTTTACCAGTAGAAGCAACTACTTTTGCTTTTTTGGCGGTTGGTAGTGAAGGAGATTTCCACACTGAGCTTTGCTATTTGCTCTCAAGATCAAAATGATGTAGCCAAGGTTTATAAGCAGTGATTACGTTTGAAAAAAACTCCAGATCTTCCTCTAACATCAACTTTAACTGCATGCACACCTGCATGCAAATGTCTTTTTGTTCGCGAATCAACGGTCTTGGAACCCATCGCGCACAAGCACGTCTCATGTGTAATGTTTCTGTCACCAACGTGTGGGTGGCACCCAGTGAAATGTTCAGTACTTCAGAAAGTGTCATTAAGGCAATTTGTCGATCCGCTCTCACAATGGCAGCAGCAGTGTTGATGTTTTCTTCCGTAAGAGCAGTAACTGGAGCACCGGGTCCACCTTTCTTTGAAATTGATTGTCTTCTCTCTTTAAACATTTTAAAGCACCTTCGAGCTGTGCTGTAGGGAAGAACATACTCTCCATAGGTCTGTTGTAACATTGTATAGGCCTTAACTGAAGATTTATTGAGACGAAAGCAGAATTTCAAAGCCACATTATGTTTCTCGCTTGTTGCCGCCATTGCAGGGGTAGGCGATACTAAACATGTCTCTACTTGCCTGGTTCTCACAGGCGAGAACTAGGAATGCCAACAATGAAACTACTACGGCGTGTTTGTTTCAGATTAATATAACAGAATATAATAAGTTTGAATTTTAGTGCGAAAAATTATGACCTTAAAAAATTATGATCATTCTTTATTGAACAGCCCTCGTACATTTGAAATTTAAATACTGTATGTATGTAACAATAAAATACAATTTTCACAATTTAGAGTCTTCTTGAACATCTTATCAAGAGAGAAATATATCCAAGCAGAATAAAATATTGGCTTAGAACGTCCCTTTAAACGGCGTCATAAGATTTTTAAGGTTTATTATAATAAACATATTTTAAAGTCCTTCGCCGTGGATACTGGATTAAAGCCTTCATTCCCTGCCCTGCTGGGATCGATTCCAAAACTGGGGTTTGCAGACTTAGTATCTGGTATAGGACCGGCGCCCACTCAGCTTCCTAAGGAAATGAGGAGCTACGTTAGGTAGCGAACCCTGGCCTAGAAAGCCAACCTTCGGGCTCGGGGTGCCGAGATGCTGACCACATCTGCCTATCGTGGGTTTTAGGCTAGCAGTCGGGTTGGCGGACTCTTACGCCGTGGGGTAGAACATCTTTTAAACCTTGAAGTAATCATTCGAGAACCCAAAATCAATTAAATTGTCGCGGTGTTATAATGCACATCACTGTTTCCACATATCATGAGTTCCATTATTGTCATGGAGTTAATCAACATACGTTAAGCCATACATGAAGGGCATTTTCTTTCCTTTGCCATCAAAAATTACAATCCAATAGACTTTTACCCTTGTAGAATTTTTATTTTGGCTTATGTTCTATTCACTTATTTTAATGGAAAAAATTTAAGGTGGTCTATAAACATATTGGACAACATATTTACTTCTCTCTCAGTAAAAAGGACATATAGAATGTTTCATATAAAACACGTGGTGGAAGAAAGGTTGATTGTGAATTACTTTTGTATTAATAAATTTTAATTTGATTTCACGAAAATGAAATGTGTAGTGTTTAACGCACACTTTTACTACATACGGCACCGCAGGCGGTGCAACTGATGATGCATGAGATGAAGATGGAGTACCGGTGGAATGAGATGGTGGGGGAAACCGGAGGTCCCGGAGAAAACCCGCCCCGACGTCGTGTTGTCCACCACAAATCTCACTTTGTGGTCGCCTGGGATCGAACCCGGGCCGCCTTGGTGAGAGCCAAGCGGTCTAATGATAGTACCT